>SZWC01031102.1:1850-21228 GCA_023375785.1 Penium margaritaceum | reverse complement strand
ATATAGATATAGATATAGATATAGATATAGATAAAGATATAGATATAGATATAGATATAGATATAGATATAGGTATAGATATAGATATAGATATAGATATAGATATAGATATAGATATAGATATAGATATAGATATAGATATAGATATAGATATAGATATAGATATAGATATAGATATAGATGAGATATAGATATACATATAGATGGACATCTCCAAAATGTTCCCAGAGTTGATGAAAGAGAGAGATTCTTACAAATATCACAATGTGCGACTTTTGATTTTGTTGGATTGAGCTTTTGGGCCACATCATCAACGATGGATGGATCATCGTGGATCCAAAACAAATGACAGCAGTTTCTCTTTGGTTGAAATGAACTAAATTCCAAGACGTCCATGTTTTTCTCAGCTCCGTTCATTACTACCAGCATTGCATGTATGATAATCCCAAGTGTAAATGCCTCTTTCCAATTCAACTCGAAAATCAAACAAGTGGCGATGGGGCGGAAATGCACAAGAAGCATTCATCACCTTGCAAAATGCTCTGAACATGGCAGAAGTCTTTGATTGGCCAATCTAACTCTCGAATATGCCAAGGGTACAAACGCCTTCGATCGAGACATCGGCGTGGTTCTCCTATAGGATCAAGCAAGCATAGAGGAACTGATCGCGTATGTGTTGCAAAAGATATGAGGACTAGAGCTCATCTACTGTGTACACAAGAACGACAAGCGTGCGGTTGTTGAAGGATTTATGACATGGCGGTGCTATCCTTAATGCTGCCAATGCATTGTACGTACCGACCACCACGCATAAGAATATTTCAAAATGCAGCCAGACCTAAATCAATGTCAAGCCTAATGGATGGAGTTCCTTGAATCAGGGTTCGACTATGATATTGAGTACCAACTATGCAAAACCAACTCAGCAGATGCTCTTAGCTACTGACCGCACTTGATGGCTAATGTAGCAACACTTTAACCGCAATGTGATCCGTATCTCCAACAAAGGTTGACACATGGCTAGGAATTGCATGGTGGATACAAAAAGGCCAATTTCTGATGTGACATACCCTTTTGGCAGTGACGATTCACTCCCCAAGTTGTTGGTCCCCGAATGACAAACTGTGACACATGCTATTCAAACTTGCCACAACACCCAAACTAGGTGGATCAAAAAGTACAAGATGCTGAAAAAGCTTGCAAAGTACT
This sequence comes from Penium margaritaceum, assembly GCA_023375785.1. Taxonomy (NCBI): domain Eukaryota; kingdom Viridiplantae; phylum Streptophyta; class Zygnematophyceae; order Desmidiales; family Peniaceae; genus Penium; species Penium margaritaceum. The sequence goes on along the minus strand of SZWC01031102.1, from coordinate 20,019 downwards.
ACTGGTGAGACAAGATGTAAGCCAACTTGGTCAAGTTTTGCAAATTCTATGACACGTGTCAGCGGCAAAATTCCTATTGCACGCAGGCACCTGGATTTCTCTAGCCAGTCCCCATTACAACCAAAGCATGGACCGATATCTCCATGGGCGTTGTCTGTGAATTACTTGTGACACTTTGGGGATATGACGTAATCTGTGTGGTCTTCAAAAGGTTTTCCAAAATGTCCCACTTTATCCCAATAACAACCATCGTTAGTGCCAAAGGTGTTAGAAAAATGTTTCCGCTCCTCTTACTTCTGCTTATATGTGTGAGAGTCTTGATTTGACATTCCGTCACACATCTGTATTGAGCACACACTTCACAAGACTGAATTGCTTGTCACAAGAAGCTGCCGTTCTTTGTCATTAAGAAATGACAAAGAACGCCATGATCTACTAAATACTCCTAGAGCTGCCTAGTGCTGAAAAGTACAAGTGTTGAGAACTCCGGATATCTTTGTCTCGCGCGATGTGTCCGCGCTGGACGTAGGTGGGGCTGACGCCTTGGTCTTTGGTCGGATCGGACAGCATAGCGTTGCTCCGCTCAAAGTTGCCATGCTGGCAATTCCACCGCTCGCTCGCTGACTCTTGCTCCCTGGTGTCACTGCCCAGTCTTGTGCAATACCGTGTGGAACAAAATTCAATTGCTCCGCATCCTCCTGTCAGAACACAGGTACCACGGGCACGGGAGGCATGGGATTACCCTCTCTCCTGACCCAAGCATAGAGGTAGTATATAGGATAGGAGAGTAGATAGGCAGAGGGTCAGGGGAGAGAGTGGCAACCTCTCCCCTGGCCCTCTTGCCCATTTTGCTTATGTCAGAATTGAGTTTGGACTCAAACTATTCCAGTTGCAACATCCCCCCCTTTTTGCTCCAATCTCATTCGTTGATCATAAGCAAGTCATTTATGGGTTTGTCTTTGCTTCCCTACGCTGTCTTTTGCATCGTTCAAACTGGTGGGTTTGCGAACAAGAATCGAGGCATAGGTGGGTAGCGATCAGAGAGACATCAGACAAGAGATTGGAGAAGAAGAGCAGTGGGAGTGGTGCCTCTCCTCTCCTCCTCACATCGCTGGTTGTGAATATAGGTTTACAAGGTTTCCACAACTGCCCCTCTCTCTCTCACGGTCCGCTGGTCAAGCAGTCAAGCAGTCAATTAGTCAAGCTGAGTGCTGTTGCGTATTGAGGATCGAGTCGCATCAGACATGTGTGAGTCCCATTCTCTCGCACAGTTCCAGATGCTATTTAGTTTCAAGTGACTTTGTCATGATGTCCGCTTCATGTTGCTTGGTTTCCACATAGACCATTTCCACTTTGCCTTCTGCCACTGTGTCTCGCACGTGGTGAAACTGACGCTTCACATGCTTTGTCTTGTCGTGGAGCACAGGGTCTTCAGCCGAGGCGATCGCACTCTGGTTATCAAAGTAGATGACTGTCGGTTCCAAATGGTCAAATCCCAGTTCTCCAATTACTATCCGAAGCCAGACAACCTCTTGTGTGCACTCATCTGAGAGATGTACTCTGCTTGTGTCTATGAGAGGACAACAACAGATTGTTTCGTGGATCTCTAGGATACAGGCCCCCCATTGATATTGAATACATAGCCCGATGATGACCTGCTGTTGCTTTGGTCTATTGAGAGGTCGGCATTACAAAAACAAGTGAGAAGGGGACCTATGGTTTTGTATACCTGATGGACATGGTGGCAGTGCTACGTAGGTAGTGGATGCAGCGCTTTGCAGCTGTGATGTGATCGTTGGTTGGGGCTTTGCAGCCTCGACTGAGGATTCCCACTGCATATGACAAGTCAGGACGAGTCCCGACGGAGGCGTACATCAGTGAACCTACCATGCTTGGATAGAGCTTTACATCAGCCGGAGGTGCCAGCATATCTGGTGTTGCTGGCTTGGTGAGGCCGTGATTGTGCAGCATTAGGGTGGCGATGACAACAGCCTGGCCCAGGTTGAGTTTTTCAGCCATGCGTTGGACGTACAAAGCTTGAGATAGGAGGACCTTGGGCTGAAACATGTCATGGTTCACCTGGATTCCAAGGTAGTAGTTGAGATGGCCCATGTCGGCCATTTCAAAGACAAGGGCCAGTTGCTATTTGAAGGTGGAGATAACAGGGAGAGATGCACCAAAGATGATGAGGTCGTCCACGTACAGAATCACACCCAAAGTGGAGGGACCATGGCGGAAGTAGACCGAGTGGTCTGAGTGGAGACTCTGCAGCTCTTGGGTCAAGAAAAACTTGTGGATCTTCTTGTTCCACTGGCAGGGAGCCTGCTTGAGGCCGTAGAGGGATTTATTGAGCAGACAGACCAAGTTCTCTCCCCCTTTCACAGCAATTCCCTCGGGCTGCGTCATGTCAACCCTTTCCTCCAAATCCTCATTCAGAAATGCAGATTTTACATCCATCTGATGTAGATGCCACACGTTGGAGGCAGCAAGGGCCAAATAACTCGGATAGAGGAGTAATTGGCGACAGGTGCAAAGGTGTCACTTTAGTTCACACCGAGAACCTGACTAAAGCCGCGAGCAACAAGGCAAGCCTTGTACCTGCAAGGGGCACCGTTAGCATCCAGCTTTTGTTTGAAGACCCACTTGCAGGTCACGATTGGGACATGTGCAAGACGTTGGACAATGGTCCAGGTCTGCTGCTTCTGGAGTTGTTCAAACTCTTCCACAGCTGCGTCATGCCACTGGGCACTGTCAAGTCTGGCCATGGCATCCTTGTAGCTGGTAGGATCAACAACCTGAGTGACGAGGGCAATGTCAGAGTCTTTAGAGGTACCCATGGGATCCACAAGGAGAGCAAATGCGCTTGACCGAGGGAGAAAGCGAGGTGATCTGCCTAGTGTCCGCAAGGGTGCTGGGAGTGATGGGAGGGACTGCTAGGAGAGCAGTTGAGCAAGTGGAATGGCAGGAGTAGCAGGGAGATGTTCTGCAGAGACCACTTGTGGTAGGACACCCTCATGTTCATCAGGGACGGGGTCAACAGAGAATTTCTGAAGAGCATTGTTGATGTCAAAGGCATTATTGAGAACAAGTGTCGGTGTAAGAGAGGGTGGATCATTGAGGATTGTGCCATCATGAAGGCTTTCATCAAAGGTGACACTTCTGCTGAGGAACACCGTCCTTTTCTTGTTGTCCTAGAGTTTGTAGGAATTTCCTCCTTCTTCATTTCCCAATAGATAGCACTTCTTGTTCTGTGAACCCAGCTTTTTCCTGTGCTCTGGATGAATCCATACATAAGCTGTGCACTCGAAGATGCGCAAATAGCTGACATTAGGGTGATCCCCACTCCAAGCTTCATATGGTGTGTTGGATCCTCCAGGTAGTTTCTTGGTAGGAAGCCTATTGGTAAGATAGGCAACAGTTGCAATAGCTTCGGCCCAGAATTTAGCTCAAAAACCTGTTGTATGCAACATGGTCCGAGCTCTGTCAAGAAGTGTGCGGTTCATTCTTTCCGCCTTCCCATTCTGTTGGGGCATGAGAGGCACAGAGGTCTAATGTATGATGCCTTTGTTGTCAAAGAATTGCTTGAGAGTGCTATTGACAAATTTGCCTCCGTTGTCGCTGCGTACCTTCTTGACCTTCACTTCAATTTGGTTTTCAATCTCACGGATCTAGGACATAATGAGATTGGGTGCTTTGGATATGTAGCGCAGAAATTTCACCAAAACGAAGTGGGTGTAGTCATCAAGTAGGACCAGAAAGTAGTTCTTTCCTGACATGGATTTTTCCCTTAGGTAGCATAGATCCATGTAAATCAGCTCCAACCCCTTTGTTCCGAGTAGGACGGAAAAGACTCTTGCGTCAGTTTCCCTGCAAGACAGCCTCTGCAAGTTTTGTCTAGCACTCCTGGGAATGACTGTGGTAGATCCTGAATCATTTCCTTGCTTGCCATTGTGCAGAGAGTCTGGTGGCCAACATGGCCAAGCCTTTGATGCCAAAGAGTTGTCAGAGATTGCATGTGTGGATTCAGCTCTGCTTGTGCTTCTGAATGGCCTGATTCAGTGTTCGCAGCAAAGGCCATCTTTGGTTCTGCACCAGATTGTGGAAGTGGTGGCGGCGGCTTGGTGTGAAGGATCGTCAAGTTGCCTTGACGTCTTGCAATAGCGGTGGTCTTGCCGTTCTTGTTGTAGAATTTGCAGTTCTTGTCAACATCAATGTGACTTTAAGTCCCCTGTCATTCAGCCTGGTCACAGAGAGAACGTCAAGTGCCAAGTCCGAAACATAGAGAGTGTCTCTGAACAGACAAACTGTGGTTTTTCCTTCAAGTTCAATGGCAACTCGGACTGTTCCGATGCCAATAGCTGGAATGACACGGCCGTCTCCAACCCGGACTGCGTTTGGTGCCACGAGGTCCTTGTAGTTAATAAACCATGACTTGTGGCATGTCATGTGCCGCGTGCATCCGGAGTCAATGATCCATTCAAGGATTCCAGCTGCCATGAGAAAGGAGCTGTCAATGGAGAAGAATGCCATTTCCTCCATGACAAGATGACTGTGGTCATCGATATTCTCATGTGTTGTCTGTTGAGCGAATGGATCTCCAGGTTGGCGAGCCCGCAGCTTGGGGTACATCAGAGAGTTGTATACCAGAGTTCCCTTGTCTCTGTGCGATCAGTTGCTTGAGGAGGTCTTGATCTATTGTAGTTTTATCAAAGAACTTCATGCCTTGTGGGTTGGTCTGATTGGCTATGATTTCAACCAACTTGGTCACTATTTCTTTCACATCATGAACCACAGACGTCAGGAAAGCATGATGCTGCTGTGGAGAACCTCGTCAAGGGAGGGAACACACTCGAAAGGTGTGGCCCTTCTTTCCACACTTGTAGCAGGTGACGTTTACAAAGCGGTTCTCTTCTGCCATGGGGGAACCTTGATTTTTCAGGTTGCTTGGATGAATGGGGAGTAGTTCTTGATGTTGATGGACAGGGCAATTGTCTTGGCCTGAGGATGATGCCAACCTTCCTTGGCCGTACCCCATTCCGGTTCCATATGTCTCATACTTCTTCTGTGGTTGATTTTGAAGGCTGGTGTATAATGCTGATTCGCCTCCAGCTTCTTTGATCAACTTGTCTTCTGTGTGCATACGGGCTTTGCAGGCCTTCTCCATTGTCAAGTTATATGGTGTTGCTGCTGCGGCCAAAGGTGCTGCAACTGCTCCCGCAGCATTCTGTCCACCTTGCTGATTTGTGTTTGCTACTCTAGCCTGATGGGCTTCTAGAGCTTTCAGCCGTTGATCAAACTGTCTTCCTTGGTCCTGAAATGTTAGGAGTCTTTCAACAGTTCAATCAAATCTGCTTGGAATTCCGCTGAAGAGAATGAGAATCATGACGCGTTCAGATATGACTTCCCCCATACCTAAGCCTGCTAGAAAGCGTGTTGATATATGTAATATGATCTTCAAACCGTGTTCCGTCGGCCATTTTTTGTTGATGAAATTCCTTGAGAAGAATACTGAGTTCCTGATCGCTCACTTTGTTGTATCTCAGCTTCAAAGCTTTCCAGGCAGTCCTTGCAGATAAAACATTTGATTCGTTCTGTGACGTGTAAGGCGATGATGGAGAACGCCTGGTCACATATTCTTTGCCAGATGACCTTTTATTCTGGGGTGGCAGCAGCGTCTAGTGTCTCTCCTGGTGGGTTCGAGACCAGCCCCCAGAGCCCTTTGTTCAGAAGTACGAGCTTGATGTCAAAAGCCATCTTGTGATAACTCTCTCCACCATAGGGTTGAAGCTTGATCTGATCTCCGCTGAATGATGCCATGGTGATGTCAGTGCCGCAGCTCAAGAATTTATTTCAGTTACAGTCGTGTCACGATAGTCAAGAGAGTCTTCAGGGTGATACGTTTGACCTGAATTTGGCACCCTGCTCTGATACCACGTGTTAGAAAAATGTTTCCCCAGGTTCTTGAATGCCCATCAGGTCAGATTCAACTGCTTCTGCTCCTTTTGCTTCTGCTCATATGTGTGAGAGTCCTGATTTGACCTTCCGTCACACATCTGTATTGAGCACACACTTCAAAAGCCTGAATTGCTTGTCACAAGAAGCTGGAAATAAAGATGAAAGTCCAAACAAATGACTGGAGAAGCAATCTCATCACATCATTAAAAAATGACAAAGAACGATATGATCTACTAAATACTCCTAGTGCTGAAAAGTACAAGTTTTGAGAAGTCCGGATATCCCTGTCTCGCGTGATGTGTCTGCACTGGACGTAGGTAGGGCTGACGCCTCGGTCTTTGGTCAGACCGGACAGCATAGCGTCGCTCCGCTCCAAGTTGCCACGCTGGCAGTTCCACTGCTTGCTCGCTGCCTCTTGCTCCCTGGTGTCATTGCCCAGTCTTGTGCAATACCGTGTGGAATAAATTCAATTGCTACGCATCCTCCTGTCAGAACACAGGTACCACGGGCAGGGGAGGCATGGGATTACCCTCTCTGTTGAACCAAGCATAGAGGTAGTGTATAGGATAGGAGAGTAGATAGGCGGAGGGTCAGGGGAGAGAGTGGCGACCTCTCCCCTGACCCTCTTGCGCATTTTGCTTATGTAAGAATTGAGTTTGGACTCAAACTATGCCATTTGCAACATTCCCCCCTTTTTGTCCAATCTCATTCGTTGATTATGAGCAAGTCATTTCTGGGTTTGTCTCTGCTTCCCCCCTGTCTTTTGCATCGTTCAAACTGGTGGGTTTGTGAACAAGAATCGAGGCATAGGTGGGTCGCAATCAGAGAATCATCAGGCACGAGATTGGAGAAGAAGAGCAGTGGGACCAGTGCCTTTCCTCTCCTCCTCACTTCGCTGGTTGTGAATATAGACCGCGATTTACAAGGTTTCTCCAACTGCCCCTCTCTCTCTCACGGTCCGCTGGTCAAGAAGTCAAGCAGTCATTTAGTGAAGTTGAGTGCTGTCGCGTAATGAGGATGGAGTTGCATTAGACATATGTTAGTCCCATTCTCTCGCACAGTTCCAGGTGCTGTTTAGTTTCCAGTGACTTTGTCATGATGTGCGCTTCATGTTGCTTGGTTTCCACAAAGACCATTTCCACTTCGCCTTCTGCCACTGTGTCTCGCACGTAGTGAAACTGATGCTTCACATTCTTTGTCTTGTCATGGAGCATAGGGTCTTCAGCCAAGGCGATCGTACTCTAGTTATCACAGTAGATGACTGTCGGTTCCAACTGGTCAAAGCCCAGTTCACCAAGTAGCGTCCAAAGCCGGACAACCTCTTGTGTGCATTCATCTGAGAGATGTACTCCGCTTCTGTCGATGAGAGGGCAACAACGGATTTCTTCTTGGATCTCCAGGATACAGGCCCCCCATTGATTTTGAAGACATAGCCTGATGTTGACCTGCTATTGCTTTGATCTATTGAGAGGTTGGCATCACAAAAACCAGTGAGAAGGGGACCTGTGGTTTTTGTATACCTGATGGAAATGGTGGCAGTGGTATGTAGGTAGCGGATGCAGCGCTTCGCAGCTGTGATGTAATCCTTGGTTGGGGCTTTGCAGCCTCGACTAGGATTCTCACTGCATAGGTGTCCGCGCTGGACGTAGGTAGGGCCGACGCCCCGGTCTTTGGTCGGACCGGACAGCATAGCGTCGCTGCGCTCCAAGTTGCCACGGTGGCAGTTCCGCCGCTCGCATGCTAACTCTTGCTCCTTGGTGTCACTGCCCAGACTTGTGCAATACCGTGTGGAATTCATTCAATTGCTCCGCATCTTCCTGTCAAAACACAGGTACCACGGGCACGGGATGCATGGGATTACCCTCTCTCCTAACCCAAGCATAGAGGTAGTGTAGAGGACAGGAGAGTAGATAAGCGGAGGGTCAGGGGAGAGAGTGGCGACCTCTCCCCTGGCTTTCTTGCCCATTTTGCTTATGTCAGAATTGATTTTGGTGTCAAACTATGCCAGTTGCAACAGAAGGAGCAACACAACTTTTTATAAACAACATCGTACGATTATAGTGCGTACTAAGAACCATCACAAGCGACATAGATGGTCAATTTACCAGTCATGTCTTGCGCAAGCTGGTGACTCGCTACGGCATTCAAATCCTACTTCCTACATAATTCTACCCTCAAACCGACGGCCAAACCAAGTAGACCAATCAGACGCTTGAACAAGTCCTCCAAACATTATGCGGGCCACAAAGGACGGATTTTGGAAGTCAAACTTTGAACCACCAAACTCGCATATAACTCAGCGAACGTCCACTACAATTGGCAAAATACCAATCAAGCTGGTGTATGGAAAACTTCCTACCACACCAGCCGGACTTCATACCCAAAGTAACATTCTTTGTGGTCGACATCCTATGCCGTGATTTCTCCGTAATCTACAACAAAACACAGCAGATGCTCGCAAAGGTACAAGCGACAATAAAGAGAGGAGGTGACCGACATCATAGCGAAGATGTGTTCGCTGCTTGGGACAATGTTCTCCTCATCTCGGTGAACATCAGACTCCATAGAGCAGACTGTTTGAAACTCAAACTCCGATGGTTACGACCGTTTAAGATCGAGCGCATGCAAACCCCTATGGTTGCGCGACTCAAACTCCCCAACACTATGCAAGTTCATCTGGTGATCCACATTAGTAGACTCAAGCACTACCAGAACCCCAAAAAGAGCTTCCCCGAAAGGGATGTATCTCCCATCGACAAGTGGAGGAGGACATGGAGTACGTCATTGAGGACATCCTTGGCCATCGACAACGTGGCAAAACAATGAAATTTCTTGTCAAGTGGCACAGCTAGGATGTTGCGCATAACAACAGGGAACCCTGTGACAACCTCGACGATGTTGACTATCTTATCAATGGGCATTACGGCTACGTCTCTACACATGCTAGGATGTTGCACCTGAAAGGGGGGGAAGTGTTACGTACATGACGTACAAGAGTCCCCTATCTTTCCGACTAGGCATTTATGTCACTACACAAGTGACTCACCACGCGTTGAGACCTCCATTTTTAATCCAACGGATAAGGACAATTTGACCAGCTCCCCTTGCCCTTCGGCGATCTTTCTCGCACATTCCAACAACTTCCACCACTTTTGAAAATCATCGACAAAAGTGTGAAGACCTTTTGGTCCACTTCTTGACGCATCAAGAAACATCAAGATTTATAAAGTTGCATCTCGTATTTTCGTTTTTGATCTTTGAAGCCCACAGATTCCTCGGCGGATCTTCTCGATTCGACCACTCATGACGCAAATGAACATGCATCGCTCGACGATCGACCGATTGACCCTGACCTTGGCTTCTCATTTGTAACTTGACACTTGTATATATGTGTTAATTTGTAATGACACTTGTCTTGGAAGTACACTTACCGCTTATTCAAAACTTCTCAAGCGACTTCAATTCTCAAACCATGTTCGACTCATACCTGTTCACCATCTTCGCTCCATTTTGCATAACAATGGTGAGAATACTGGTAGTATAAGGGGTGATGGAAACAAACTATTTGCAAGTGGTAGATTGTGTTTGGTTTAGATCTAGGTACATGCATGCAATTTTTCCTTGAAAATTTGTAAGCTTGCTGGGAATCCAAGGAGACTAACGACCGCTAGTACCTGAGAGAGCCAATCGCGGACAGACGTGTCCAACGGCATATTTGATTGGGAACGTCCAACAATGCACCTTAGTGAAGGGGTGTTTTGCTGGACGTCAGGTAGATCAAAACCTGTTTTTTATGTCACGAGGAACTGACTTTGCACATGTAAGGTAGCTTTTTTGTCGGGAGGGAGCCTCGTAGGACGCCTACGCGTGGCCTGGGACGTGCGCCAACCGTAACAAGACCCACTAGGGATCAACAACATCACGAACAGTCTACTTACCTCCACAGACCCTATAAACACCCGGTGGGATACCCTCATATTTTCCATGAAAGACTTTGCCACACGATACAATAAAGAGGAAGCTCGAAGGAGACAATGCACCATTCGCCACCTCCAACACCTAAACACCAAGCTAACGCGGCACGCCGGAAGACCTCTAATCGAGCGCACGGTGACACAAATGCGAGAACGCCTAGCAAAAACACAGTACCAGCTGAACTCATACTTACAAGACGATGTGGAATTACTATACATTAAAGCAAAAATGAATCGCCTCACAGACTCTGAACGCCCATCCGCGTACCTTACATCAAAGGTACATGCCAGGAAAGCTCAGAATTTCCTTGCTAGTGTACAGGCCCCAGATGGCACCATAGCTACCACACACGACGAGATAACTCAACAAGTCCATTCCTTCAGGCCTTTTCTCTGCCCGCCAATCCACAACTCAAGCTTGCAGCCGCCTCTTTGCCTTCCCGCCCCCAAGACTCCCACACTTTGCCCACCAATTTGTCAACAGAGCATTCTCATCAGACGAGTTACATGCCGCCCTAAAGAGCCTACCACCTAACAAATGCCGAGGCATCGATGGACTAACCCGCGAATTCTACCTTGCTTTTTGGCACTCACTCTCATCACCCCTCACAGATGTCGCAAACAATATTCTTACCACCCGCACCTGCCCACCATCCTTCCTGTGCAGTGCCACCATCCATATCCACAAGAATGGACCTAAAACCAACATCGCCAACTACCGCCCCATCACCCTCCTCAACACGGATTACAAGATAATAATGAAGGCAATAGTACTTCGTCTTGCACCCGTCCTCCCTACCCTCATCCATGAGAACAGAACAGCCTTCATACATCACTGCAATATCTACCACACGGTCAGCACCATCCTCGACATACAACAATACCTAACCAACTCATCACGCCGTGGTCTTGCAGCTAACATTGGCTTCAAGAAGGCATACGACTCTCTCAGCCGTTCATACATGCTTCATGTCCTCTGACACTAGGGGCTGGACGGTGTAGTGTCCAACGTGGTTGTAACAAGACATACAGATACCACCACATTAATACTCGTCAACAACAACCTCACAACCCCTATCCCGGTAAAATCTAGCGTCAGACAAGGCTTCCCCTTGGCCCTTGCCCTCTTTGCCTTGTCCCTCAAACCTTGGCTTACCTCCCTCAGAATGGGTTGCCTCCTAGGTATTTGCATTTACAGTGAACGGCTCTTACGTGCACGTTGCCACACAATCCACGCGCAAGCCTATGCTGATGACGTCACTATATTTCTCAATGATGACAGGGAGCTCCGCTGCCTTCTCCCCTCGCTCACTAACCTACATACTGCATCTGACCGTGAGCACCACCCAACCAGGACATGCATTGTCCCCATTGGGATGGAGCCACACAACCCCCCTCCTTCCGGCACACCTTTCCCCTGGAAAACATTGCCAGAACACGTGCTTGGTGTCTTCATCGCCTCCAAACCCAACCCAGCACACACATGGGATCCTCTATTTCACAAATTTGTCTCAAAGGCAAGATCCATGGCGTCCGCACATGCAACCACACTTTGGAGGGTCGCTCTAGCACAAGCCTACCTCCTCTCATCTGTCATCTACCACGCCATCATTCTACCACCCCCACCTGAGTACGTCCAACGCATCAGGAGGACTGTACACAACCCTGCGGCCGGTGCATCAGTGGTTGATGATACGCTTCGCTTTTGCTGATTTAGTATGTCCACGCTGACCCGCCCAAAATGTCGCGGCGGTCTTAACCTCCATGACCCAAACATCAAACTCACCTCCCTTCATGCTCTCTGGGTACCAAGATGTGTCCTCTGCCGTACAAACTTGTGGAACTTCCTTGGCAAAAGTTTTCTCTCCTTCCCCAGAAAAACCCCCTACCTATGTTATCCTTGCATCCCCTCATCACCCGACGCATGGCACTCAACCAAAGATGGAAGACGTACATAGCAGCCTTCCATGAGGTTTTCCACCCCATTAGGGATGCTCCACTTCTCCCAAAAGTTCTCTTGCACAAAAGACTTGCATTTAACTACCAAATCAGCCGCCAAAACGGAAGACCCTTTGGTACTCGCAATACTCACGACTTTCTTCTCACACTAGTCGTGTCAAACATCCTCTCGCCACTAGATAATAGTGGCTTTTGCCCCTCCACTATGTTAGAAATTCGTGAACATTTCTCTGTTCGCAAATCCAACATATAACATGAAGTCATTGATAGACTTCCAGAGTGCTGGGAAAGAACATTGCACTCCGCCTCCCCCCCCCACAGCAGACGTCCTTGCATCATGCAGCACATGGTTTGTTCAAAGTGCGCATGAATCAGACGCACATCCACCAACAGTTCTACGCCTAGAACAGGTTGAGGGGGACTCCCTCATATGCACCCCATTTGCAAACCCAGTCCGCCTCTCCCGCCCCTCAGGCGATCCCCGCCCCTTCCAACCCACCAACATTACTCCAACATGCCCCATACCTTGGACGAGTAGCATTGACTGCCCGGGCGTGTTCCGCCAAGCATGGACACACTGCCCACACGGGCTCCACCGAATCTATGACATGCTAGTCGAATTAAATACTCCACGAGACTACCGCCTTCACCTCACTAAAACAATCATCCCGTCCACTCTTGCAGACCCTTACAATGATTGGTCCACAATCACAGACTCACTGTCCCCTTGGACAGAGATCCTTGTGAACATCCACGACGCATGGATTCCACATGAGGCAAGAGATGTAAAAATCAGAATTGCGTGCCATGCCCTTCAAAGTGAAACATGCATGTCACCCATCCTTGAGGAAGATGACCAAAAATGTCCAATCTGTGGTGAACTAGAAGACACACTCCACATCTTCCTACCCACTCAATATCTATCCGACCTCACGTCCTATATCAAGCACGTACTCTCTTCTTTCATTGGAATTGCTAACCTACCATGATTTGTGCTCCTCTTTGGCACCCTCCTTCCCCCTCGAACTACCCCCCGGCTTTGGTCCATTTTCCACTCCGTCTTCACTTATCTTGTTTGGCAAAGGCACTGCAATGCAAAACTTTGCTGTCAAGTGTGGCCACTTGTAAAATCTGCAAATGCACTCCGCTTCCATACAAAGACAGCCCTTGGATCTGCATTTATGGCCTTGAAAAATGACAGAATGTGTCGTTGCTTCTGGGATGAATCTAACAAATTTCCCATCTACTGTCCTAGTAATCAGCCTATGCTCCCCCCACACCTACACCCCGCGTTCCTTTGGCTAGTTGATGGCGAAGAACAAAGGCGGTGGATCTAACGAGAGCAACAGGAGCGGTGAGCGCAAACGCAAATGCATGTCACTATCAGCTGACCCATCATCATCCCAACGACCTGCAGCGGCCAACCCCCATTGGACACCCCCATCGACACCTCCCCCACCACCATCTCCACCACTACCCCCTCTGCCCGCCCCAACGGTGGAACTCCTCGCCTTGAACCTTTCCCTCATCTCCACTGACAACCGGCGAGGTCTCCCTATCCCTGCCGTGCCGACAACAGGATGCTTCACCATTTCTACCTATCAACAATTCATCCTCTTTGCATCATTCCCTCATCAACACTTGTCTTTGCTACCGGACCTGTGCTGACGCGTGGAGGAGCGCATTGATCTCCACCCAGACCTCTTTCCCATGCCTCCCGGCACCCCAACATTGGAGAAGCCAGGACCCCACCTCATTGTCACTATACGTAGCTTCCCCACGCCACCCAACCTCGGCAACGCCTTCATCTCCCTCACCTTCCGCACTGAGGAGGCTTGCAAAGCCTTCCTCAACTTGGAGGACATCGAGGTTGCATCACCCTCCGGCCCTACCCTTGGGTCCCCCGCATCACAACTGCCGGATGAGGCAAGAACCCACGCCTCGGCGGCAGCCTTTTGTCACATCCTCTTCATTGCCTCCCTCTCCAAGACCATCCCATGTGCACTCTTTCCTCAGTCCATGGAGAGCGGAGAGTGAAGGTTTTCATCAAGGACGTCCCTCCATCATTCGGCGCGGAAGAGGTGAAGGCATACTTCACCCAACCATCCTCCTCTCCCGCCTCGGGCTCATCGCCTAACCCTGCATACTTCTTGGACATCACCGACTTCAAGCAAGAGACGGATAGACACGGCGAAAGGGCTCTTGACCTTTTCACAGGATTTGTGGTTGCCCCACCTCACGACCCAGACCTTCTCCACATCCCCCCCCCTCCATCAGCTGGATAACAACTTCCCCATCATCACAAAGGTTTCCCTCTCTATGTAGCACTGCACGCATTGCCATGAGAGACACCTCTCAGACGCACACGACGCTTTTCTGAAGAGAGGCCGCAGAGACTCTGCTCGCCTTGATGTCCCGTGTGCTATCGCCAAAGCCAAACTCTACAGCAAGCTTCCCCTGACTCCCATAGTCCAAAGGGTCTTTAGTGACCCAAGCATTGCATTCATCAGCAACAGCCAGTTCCCTCATGAGTACACTTGTGCTCTCCCTCGCTACAATGCCCACGGCTACGGTATCCTCTCATGCTTCCTCCACATTCACAAGGAGAACCACATTGCCTCCATCCTTGCCAGGGAGGCAAGGTTCGTCTTATTGGATGTCCCCATCCGTGAACTGAGGAGACGCCTCAACCTCCCATACTACCCCCCCCCCCCATTCCACCAAAAACAAAAAAAAAGAGAGAGAAAAAAGAAAAGTATGGGGATCGGGGGGGGGATGGGTGCACTACATACCTNTATGAGTACACTTGTGCTCTCCCTCGCTACAATGCCCACGGCTACGGTATCCTCTCATGCTTCCTCCACATTCACAAGGAGAACCACATTGCCTCCATCCTTGCCAGGGAGGCAAGGTTCGTCTTATTGGATGTCCCCATCCGTGAACTGAGGAGACGCCTCAACCTCCCATACTACCCCCCCCCCCATTCCACCAAAAACAAAAAAAAAGAGAGAGAAAAAAGAAAAGTATGGGGATCGGGGGGGGGGATGGGTGCACTACATACCTGGTTTCCTTCCTCCTCTACCATTAACTCAACCTCCTAACCACTACCATGCCTATACCTGTCAACACTCGCGCTCCTCCCTCACTCCCCCGTATTCCACCCTCCCGTAAGCCTTTTGGATGCCCCAACACCATGTCTCGTCTCCGCCGTGGCCGCCCCAACGCCCACCGCTCTCTCTTCGCCTCACTACCTCATTCCTCCCCCCCCTTCACCGGCTGTCCATTACCTCTACACGGCTACAATCCCTCCCTCCCCGTCTCATAAGGGGTCCATTATGTGCTCGTGGAGATGGGCCATCCTCACCCCTTCCATCTCCTTTCCTACGTCTCCCTTCTTGCGGGATAGATTGATGCCTCCGAGCGCGCTATCCCGCCAACTGTCGGTAGTTGGGACCGAGTCTACTGGCAGTTCGCCAACCTTGCGAGGTTGGCGGCGGAGGTTGGTTAGTGGGTTCAAATCCCACACTACCTGAAATGGTGCCTACACTGGCTCCTCCTCAGGAGTATGACGGGCTCTAGCCTAATTCATCGCCAAAGCACGTTTGGGGTGGCGTGCACAAGGTGTGGTTGGGGTTTTTTCCTCCGTGGCGAAGGCCAAAAAAAAAAAAAAACAAGAGGCAGGTGTTGCACGCAAAGCGTGTATAGGATTACATACTAACCGAGCAAAAGTATTCATATTGGTATCTCTTAAGAGGCTAAATAATTGCCTGCAATGTGGACCACATAATGGAAGGTTTACCATGAGAATTTAATTCATCCATGAAAAAAAAAACTGGTTGTAAATGGACTGCCAAACTGTCACCCGCATTCGTTCAAACTAATTTTTTTGTTTGCCCATTGTGTATGGTTTGGGCGAACTCCTTCTAAATTACATCAAGCTACGCTAGATTGTTTCCAGCTTGTGTGGATGTAAAATCGAAAAAAAACACAACCAAAAAGTGGAATAATCTGCTTGACAGTGTAGTGTTATATATAAAGATTCACCAACATATTGAAGAAGAACCTCAAAAGGTATTTCTTCTCTCTTTTTATGAATATGGTTTTATCTGATTATTAGTTTATTTAAATGAGATTAATTTGTTCTTGTATTGTGAGCATGCTAGTTTCACACGTTTATTATAAACTTCACTAAATAAAACATAATATTTGACAGATTTGGATGAATCCTGAATGTTTCCTTTTTTTATAAAAAATAATATGACGTAATTATAGGCAGAATTTAATTTATTTACCTTCTTGTATGACGTTGGTTGAGTTTATTTTCTTTCAATTGTATTTTTACCCTGTTTGAAGCTGGGTTCAGGAGTCTCAAGAGTTCAACATGACGACCAGTTCTGTGAAACAGCACAGGGCGAGGCCAAGGGGGAGCGACATAGAGGGAAAAAAATAATATCAAATTCCACCAGCGAATGGACTGGAGGGCCTAAACTTACAGTCCTTACCCTTTAGGGCACATTTATCCGAGCTGCGCTGTTTGCGCCCTGCATAGACGCGAAGTGACGTGTCCAAATCACGACGAAGGTAATTTCTTGTTTCGCTGACTGGACTATGGATAATTCCGACTTTGGATTCTCATGACTGGTTTATGCCTCGCATCGAGCCGTATACCTGTGAGGACCCGCTACCGTCGGTGTCCATGATCGCATGTACCAATCTGACGGCATATTACTATTCGGTGGCGACCTTGGTTTCCATAGTGCAGGCTTGCCGACATTTTTGCTCCGTCTTAGTGCCAATCTACATGGATCAACTAACACTACCCATGTAACATGAAGCGCGAGAAACATACGACAAACAGATGTTGCAAAAAATGCGGCCGTTTTCATTGGCCCGCGTTTTGTTTAACACGTTTCTGATTCGTTGTTGAATTTTTTAAACAGTAGTTTCTTAACACGCCTTACCAGTGGCGATATGTCTCGGAAACTGCCGAAGAGTTTTTTTTCTTTTTTTCCATCCGTCGGTTTCGCTAATGTTGCCCCGTGCAACGGTGAATTTAGAGGCTATCAACATGATCCTTTCCACCCTCACATGGGCATCCGATGGGAGGGCGCTCCCAAAACAGGCCCCTCCGAGAAACCAGGAAGAGGTACGGCATCACCCAGGTACCAATTTCAACGGCAGACAGTCCGCGTCAAGAGGGCGGTCAAAATAGGCATATTTCACAATTTTATCCTACCCTTTAATCCTAGCATCGGAGTGCTCATTCCGAACTATCCAGGGTCTGTCCGGAAATCTAGGTCGATGTCCGTGATTTTTTATCTCTGCGCCGACCTTACCTCGGCGCCCGAGGACGTGGAGGGATATACAGTCAGACTGATTCTTGCACCCTGATTGGTGGATATGTCAGAAAAATGACCGATCCACCAATCACGATTTTCTTGAAGCATCTTTTGGCCACGAACAGATCTTAATAGGTTACTATGTAACCCAAAAAGTAACAAGACCCACAACCCCTGAATGGAGAGAGGGTTCCTTGTAGCAACACTCCTTGTGAGACTTTCTGGCCAATCATCCTGAGGCGGGCCGGTGGTGGGGCCAAGCTTGCTAAGTGCTGAACGCTTTACTGGAAGTAACGCAGTGCACGGGCTCCCCGTTGTCCAGATGGCGCTCGAGCTCAACAGCGGCGCAAGCAGCAAGGACAGCCGCCTGTCGCCGCAACGGCTGGGGAGCAAAGTAGGAACAAGGTCTGCACACACTCGTTGGGGGTGGCAGCAGCAGCAAACCCTGCCACGACGGCAGAACGAGTCAAAGTTGAGCGGGCCCAAGCCGCTACCGTAAATTGTGTGATGGTCATTTTTGGTTGATACAATGAGAGCAGTATTTTGCTCAGCGGTAAGCTACGAGATAGACGCCGACTCAAATAGCGAACTGCAGGGGCCGCACGCGATCGGAACAAGACGCCCCAAAAACAAAGTAGAAACAAGGTTCCAATGTTGCACTAAAGGTGCACATAGTTACATAGTAAAGTATA
Source organism: Penium margaritaceum (assembly GCA_023375785.1). Taxonomy (NCBI): domain Eukaryota; kingdom Viridiplantae; phylum Streptophyta; class Zygnematophyceae; order Desmidiales; family Peniaceae; genus Penium; species Penium margaritaceum. The sequence goes on along the minus strand of SZWC01031102.1, from coordinate 2,100 downwards.
CATTACATTTTTTCATCATAATGTGCATTGATAAATTTATAACATAAACAGCCATCCATGGATATATGTATGTATATGTGTATACATCTATGTCTAAATCTACACCTATACCTATACCAATATGTACATCTACAGGTATACCTATACCTTTACCTATACCAATATATACATGTATACCTATACCTATACCTATACCTATACCTATACCCATACCTATACCTAAACCTAAACCTATACCTATACCTATACC
>SZWC01031100.1:0-14842 GCA_023375785.1 Penium margaritaceum | reverse complement strand
CCCCCCCCAAAATATACGACAAACCCCCTAGTTACACTAGGGGGTTTGCGTTTTATTTTCTTACTTGCCCGGGCATCTGCCGGGCCCCGCGGTAGCGGGGCCCGGCAGATTCCCTTTCTTCTCTTACACGTGCGCCGTAACTCGCAAACCCCCCCCCAATAACAGACAAACCCCTAGTTACACTCGGGGGTTTGGGTGTTATTTTTTTCTTTGCCCGGGCATCTGCCGGGCCCCGCGGTAGCGGGGCCCGGCAGATGCCCAGCGTGCGCCGTATCCTGCAAACCCCCCCCAAACCTACGACAAACCCCCTAGTTTGTCGTAGGTTTGGGGGGTTGGGCAGGGTCATCGCGAGCTCGTAGGGAGGTTTCGGCGCGAAACTCCTCCTGCGAGCTCGCGACGACCGGCGAAGCTCGATGTAAAAAAACATGTCAAAAGTGATATATACATGAAATATATATCAGTCGTGCCCGTTTTCGCTCGAGCGACGAAAAACATGGGCACCGCTGTCATCATTTTTCCGACTATGGGCAGCGCGTCTTTTCCGTTTTCGACTCTAGACACCGCGTGCAGGTCGTTTTCGACATTGGGCACCGCGGATCTATCGACCGCGACGACGGGCATATAACAACTCCGTCCAAAGATTAAACCTGTCTCATTCTTCGAGACAGGTTTAATCTCGACTACGGGAAACTCCTACTTGGTCACGCTGGTCGAGATTTTAAGCCGACCAAAGCGACCGGAAAAATTCTTTAACGCTCGAGACAGGGCTGTCGTTAGCGACGGAGCCAGCTCGAAACATTCTTTTTGGGAGCTGATGATGGTGATAGCGTCGACAACTTCACACAAGTTGGATCAGAGGTCGCGTTTCCTCCCTCACTGTTAGAGCAAAACAAGACTATGTGAACTGTTCCAAAAAAAATCTTTGTAATTCTGTAATTGGGAATGAACTCCTTGGGCAAAAGGTCGCTGTTAACACAGCCTACCGCGTGTAGCTTTCATGTCAAGTGGGCGTTTAGTAGTGATGAGATAGACCGGCGCATCAAACTGATGGTCAGCGGTGACCATCAGTTATCTATGTGTTTTTCCTGAGCAAGCGCTCGCCCTTCTTATGTGTACTTTTTGTCGCCGTGTGTGGTGGTGATTGGCCCTGGGCAAGTTTGCCTGATATAATAACTGGAATCCTCTTTTAATGCAACCTCGTGACCATTTAGATTTGTTTCCTAGCCAGATTCAACATGAGCTCCATTTCTTCTGTCAAATTATCATAACAACATATGATTGGCGCCACCTCTTGTGTTCTCAACCTTTACTCATCTACGTTTCCCCGGTCAAGCCTCCAACCTCATCGACATCTTTATATTCGACCCCTTTCACTGGTAATGCCGCTTACATCATCATTAGACAAAATCCTCCACCTCATATGGAAAAAATGGCTAATATGAGCAACATGCTCAGGTTTTGGGGCCTCAAATTTGGAAGCTTGATGCCACTGAATTCTTGGCTTTCCGATAAAAAAAAATGGCTTCTCCATCTCCTCCGAGACAAGGTGTAAGAAAGCGAAGATGCACGTAAAGTCCTTGGAAGCTTATTTTGTTTACACACCGTGCTATGAGAACTCATAAGGAAACGCATTCTCTCCCATTGCAGTTCTTTGACCCATATCCACTCGCTCCTCACCGTGAAGATCCAGGTTCATTACCTAAGATTGCTTGAACGCTAATGTAACCCCCCTCTTCAAAAAATGAGCATTTGGTGGTTTTAAATTTCAGAATATGTCGGAATCATCCAGAGCGCTCCCCCTTTTCGGAGTGAACCATGTTGGGGGGCCAGGTTCAGTCCCTGGGCTTGTCATGTGGTGAGGTTGTCCCCAGCCTGTCGGTTACGAGCAGAGGAAGAAACAAAACCATCAGAAGGTTGGGGCTCGAAACGGATGGTGTACGCAATGACCGCCATGGCCAACACGATTTGTCCCCCGTCGTCTGTGAGCCACCGATTTGCCCCTCCTGGAGCAGTCTGCGGCGTCCGACAAGAGCGGGTGCATCCCTCCCGGTGGGGTGGCATGTGATGTGCTGCATGCGAAACCCATATGGTGGTCATGAACCGGTTTGTGATGCGTGACGTTCTACATGAGCTTGGGGCAGCCAGCTGGCCACCAACTCTCGTAGTATGCGTGCCTCGGAACCACCACTGAACTTGTCTGCATGGACGAGATGGTTTGTCCACAGTCGTCTCATTCACACCACTTGACGCCGTCCATTCGGACGGCGTCGAGCTCCTCCAAGAGGGCGTCCCCCCTTCTCTGTTTCACATGCTGTTTGAGCAGCGACGGGCTGAGGATGTCATGCCATGCCCAAAGTTGAACCACGTCAGCAACGCGTTGGGCGACCCAGAGCACTCCGAATAGCAGCGCAACATGATGGGCTGTTTTCCGAATCCATTGCTGCTGACGTAGCCTGCAGTCTCTATGCTCACCATGCCTCCCATCTCCAAATGAATCAGCCGCCACCGCAGCGGGCGTTGATGACGTCATGCACTATCCTCTTTTGAGGCACTCATCCGCGTACTTAACAGGTTTGCGATGGATTTCTCATACGACGAGTGTCCAACCTCAGCTCACGTAGGAGTGGCGAAAACCTGGTGGTCACATCACATGACGGCATCATGTGATGTGACGGATGGCATGCGGCAAAAACCGAACGGCTGCAGCTGCAGGCACTGCCTGCCAGCCAAGCACGCACCAGAGACGTCGTCGAAAAGTTCGGAGCTCATCGGCTATGTCCGAGGCCGCGTAACCTCGCACTCGTCGACGGCCTCTGCCGATGAGCTTAACAGGTGGTTGGCATCCTTTGCCAACTTCAGCAGTAACCTTGGCCTTGTGGGGACCTCTTCCTTCCTGATGTGCTATATGTGCCCGACCTCGAGGTTAGCCTACTCTCTGTCACCATCCTTGACAACCAGGGCATGGACTTCTCGTCCAGCCGCGGCATTTGCACTGTTGCACTTCGTACTACCGGCCGTGTTGTCCTCTGTGGCGTGTGCTGTGATCGCTTGTTTTGTTTCCCGCTGTCTCTCTTCTCGTCTTCCGCTTCCTTGGCTCTTCTGCATGTCGTCCCCAACTTGTCGCTTGAACATACCAGTCTCTTGCATCGACGTCTCTGTCACATCCACACTGTTGCCGTTCAGCGTCTCTTCTGCCTCTGTCCTGCTATCGGCCTTCACTCAGCCACGTTTACGCCACCGTGCTCCACCACCTGTCTTGATTGTGCTCGCAGCAAAATGCACCGCTCATTGTACCACGTCGCATCCCCTTGACTTGGCACATGCTGACGTCATGGGTCCCTTGCCCCATGACTTCCTTGGCGGCCTTGGTCGCTATGTCCTTTGCATGACATGAAATTTCGCGTTACCGCTGGATCTTTGCCCTTTGCCACAAAAGTGACGTGACTGACGTTCTTGAAACCTGGCTTCCTCAAGCCAAACGTTCTTGTCTTCGTCCCCTGCGTGTCTTCCGGAGCGACCGATGTGGTGAATTCTTTCGTCCCACCTCTCGCTTCTTTGAATCTCGTTCTGTCCGCCTCGAGCCCTTTGCGTCCTACACAGCCCAACAGAACAACATTTCCGAACGTTGGAACCGCACTCTGGTTGACGGTGTTCGCTCCATTCTCTCCTCTTGTGGTCAGTCTCCTCTCTTCGCGTTTGAAGCCATGTCTTACATGACCTGGTTGTGGAGCCGTGTCCGTGGCAGGGGACCGTGTCTCACGGTCTCCTGCCTCATCATGTCACTCCTTCTGAGCGCTTGACTGGTCGCCGTACAGACCTTCGCCTTGCCCGTGTCTGGGAGTCTGTTGCCTCTGTCTGGCTCCCTGCCGACCACCGGGATAGCAAGCTCTCTCCCCGTAGTCCCCTTTGTGTCTGTCTTGGTGTGTCCCCTTTTTTCAAAGCCTGGCGTTTCTGGGATCCAGTGCACTGTCGGGTGATCAAGTCACGTGATGCTCTCTTCTTTAAGCACTTGTTTGAACATGACCTTCCTCGTCTCTCTTCGGGCTCTCTCCCTCCGTCCTCTCGTGGTGGGGGAGGTACTTCTCTCTCTTGTTTTGCTGTTCTCCCCTTGGTGCGTCCGTCGCCTGTTTCCTCTGAGCCATCTACCTCCTCTTTGCTAGCTTCTACCTCTGAGATGTCTCCCTCCTCTATGCCGCATGCTGCCTGTGCGCCATCTGTCTCGTGAGTACCGTCTACTGCCTCTACGCCCGCTACCTCCTCTGTGCCTGCTATCTCTGAGCCGGATGCCTCCTCTGCACTGCTTGCTGCCTCTAAGCCCCCTGTCTCTTCTGTGTCGCTCGCTGTTGCTGCTGCTCTGCCATCTTCTCCATCCATACCACCTGCAGCATCTGACTCGTCGCCACCCTCTAACCGACCTCCTCTGCAGCTCCTGTTTCTCCCTACACTCAGGGTGGTCGCCTCCGTGCACTCCCCGCCTACTCGTGCTCTGTTACCTCAGGTGATCTTGGTCTTCGTGCCCTTGGCCTAATGACCACCTCCTCACCCGTCGTTGCGTCTTTCGTGGACCTTAGTATTGCCCTTGGATACCGTCTCATTGAGCAGGAGTTCCGCCCGACCCTTGATTTGTATGCTGCCTCATGCTTTGCCGCTACTGGTCTGTCCCCTCTCTCACGGGAACCCCTGACAGTACATGATGCTTGCTGGACGTCTGACTGCACTTTGTGGGAGCAGGCCATGCGAGCGGAACTGGATGTCCTCTCTAAGCATGGTGTCTATGAGCAGGTTGATCTCCTCGCAAGGCGCAAAGCATTGGAAGCAAAGTGGGTGTACCAACGAAGTGGGTCAATCCCAACAACACGATAAAACGGTACGAGGCACGACTCACGGCACAAGGATTCTCTCCCAGGCGTTGACTTTGACATGAACTTTGCCCCAGTTGGACGATACACTACAGCCAGGGCAGTGCTCAGCCTGGTGGCCCAACATGATTGGGAACTCGAACAGATGGATGTGAACAATGTATTTCTTCATGGCAAAATTAACGCGGAAATCTACATGGTCGAGCCACTCGTCTTCACAGTTGGAAGAAATTGGGTATGGCGGTTGCATGAGGCCCTTTCAAACACTCTACGCTATTGGAATCAGGAGATTACAACCACTCTAGAAAAGGGAACTTGCAGGAGGAGCACAGTGGACATCGCCATGTTCCTTAGTACTTCATCTGGACCGCTTGTTGCTATCCTTGTCTATGTGGATGACCTCTTGATTGCCTCTCCCAACGTCACAAATGTTCAGTCCGCAAAATCTCTCTTGCAGTTTGCATACAAGATGAAGGACCTCGGTCCAACTCGTGTCTTTCTAAGCATGGAGCTAGAGCGCAATCGCTCCCGTCGCACCTTACATGTCCATCAGGCTGCGCATCTTTGCAGCCTGGCGGTTCGGGCCACTGCTCACGGTTGTGTCCTCAGCCTCTACACCCATGACCCCAGCGGGGCAATCATTGCAAAAGTCCACAAATCTGTCAAAATTGGAGGAGACTGTCGACGTAACCGACTACCTCCGGGTCATTGGCTCCTTAATGTACCGTGTCACCACTGCCCGTGCTGACGTTGCCTTTGCGATGTACTTCCTTTCTCAGTTCTCCCATCGCCCCAAGGAGCGTCAACTTGAGGCCGCGTTACGTGTGCTGCGCTATGCCCTCTCCACACCACGAACTGGGCTATACTTTCGTGCACAGCCCTTAGTGATCGTGGATGGGTTCACCGACAGTGACTGGGCACATGACACTGATGCACAGAAACAGGAGATATCTTCATGATTGGTGGCACAGCTGTCTCTTGGAAAAGCGGAAAACATGGGTGTGCTGTCCACAGCACAGTTGAGGCCGAGTACGTGGCTCTTGGCGCAGGTACGTGTTAAGCTGTCTTGCTCTGTGGTCTGCTGCAGCAGTTGCGTGTTCCCATTTGTTGCATCACTCTGCACTGTGACAATCAAAGCACACAAGTCATTGCAGAAAATAGTGGCATGCATCATTCACGCACCAAGCATATCAATGTGGAGCATCACTTTGTCCGTGAGTGCATTGCCGTTTGGCATTTGTCCGAGGTGCTTGGGTGGACACAAGTTTACAAAGGGCTGACTCTCTCACTAAGGCACTCAGCAGAAATGTTTTCAAGTGTGTTGTTCATCTAATTGGTCTTGCATCTCTCCATGACCGAGAGTGAGGTGCTTACCTGTTTACCTGTCTTAACTTTCCACCACCACGCTGATCCACTCTTGTGTGGGCCATTTTGTCACAGTTTGAAGGATGCTCGTCTGCGGGTTATGGAGGAGTGTTGGAGTTATGTCCTGTTCTTTACTCACTCACATTTCTATTCCCTCTTGTTTCACCATCTGTGGCACACACACACTTGTACAGATTGAGTGACCATGGCTACACGTGGGGAGCCGGTGCCCAATGAAGTTACTAGTAACCTTCCTAGGTCACATGTGTGAGACCAACCATGGACACGCAAGAGACATGCCACGCCATGGATGCGGAAAGCTTGCTTCACTTAGTTCGATACAACCAAGACAGGCAAGAGGGGGAGCGAGCGTGACTAAGTCAACCGGTGAGTGTGCCTCGCTCCGGGCATCACGCCCGAGCGAGTGCACACCGCCACCCTGGGGTCGAGCCCGACCGCTTGGTTATTAACCGTACGGCGGCTACTCACCAATGCACGGGAAAACCCGGCACAGTGGCCCCCTAAGGATCAGCACCCGAGAAATGCAGCTCCCCCAGAAACATTCAATGCAAGCAACATGATGCAGGGCACGGCAGTTAGAGTGTACGGGCCCTAGCATCTACCGCATCACAGAGTCATAAGAGGCACAAGAAGTTAGACGATGGCAACAAGTGTCTCAGAAGAAGCCCTTGGGTGAAGCTGCAGCGGTTGCCAGAGAGCATCAAGGACTTCTGCCAGAGCTGTCACGTCTGTTGCTTCCCCAGGTTGAGCCATGTCATTTAATCTGTACAATGAGATGCACAGTGTGTGATGGGCNGAAATGCAGCTCCCCCAGAAACATTCAATGCAAGCAACATGATGCAGGGCACGGCAGTTAGAGTGTACGGGCCCTAGCATCTACCGCATCACAGAGTCATAAGAGGCACAAGAAGTTAGACGATGGCAACAAGTGTCTCAGAAGAAGCCCTTGGGTGAAGCTGCAGTAGTTGCCAGAGAGCATCAAGGACTTCTGCCAGAGCTGTCACGTCTGTTGCTTCCCCAGGTTGAGCCATGTCATTTAATCTGTACAATGATATGCACAGTGTGTGATGGGCAAGAGAGCACAGAGTTGTGAGTGGCCAACGAACTTCAACACTCCCCCATGCACCGCAGCCAATCACTCCATGCACGTGAGAACTACACAAGGGGTAACGAGAAGTGATAACGGCACGCTGAATTAATCAACCTGGATCATGTGGACGGATGAGGCCAACAGAATGGACAGTACTTTTGAACACATTACGACTGAGGGCTTTTGTGAGGAAGTCAGCTCGTTGCGACCGTGTGTCCACCCAAGTCACCTGAACAATGCCAGCAGCAATGCACTCGCGAACAAAATGGTGCTCAACATTGATGTGCTTGGTGCGTGAATGATGCATGCCGCTATTCTCAGCAATGGCCTTTGTGCTTTGGTTGTCGCAACGCAGAGTGATGCAGCGAATGGGCACACGCAGCTGCTGCAGCAAGCGACAAAGCCAGACAGCCTCACATGTGCCTGCTCCAAGTGCGACATACTCAGCCTCAGCGGTGCTGCGTGCCACACACCCTTGCTTGCCACTTTTCCAGGATACTGCAATGCCACCAACAAGGAAGATGTAGCCTGTTTGGCTACGGGCATCAGTGTCATGTGCCCAATCACTGTCGGTAAAGCCGTCCACCACCACCGAGGGCTGTGCACGAAAGTACAGTCCGATGCGGGGTGTGGAGAGAGCATAGCGCACAACCCGCAATGCAGCCTCAAGATGCCGCTCACGGGGGCACTGCGAGAACTGAGAAAGGAAGTTTACGGCAAATGCCGCATCAGCACGAGTGGTAGTGGCAAGGTACATCAATGAGCCAATGACTCTGAGATAGTCGGTCACATCGACCGTCTCCCCCAGCGTGGACACCTCCCGAGACTTTAGTAAGGATTGACCGGCAGGTGTCATGGGTGTGGATGCAGTGGGGATGGCTGTGAGGAGCGGTGAGAAGCGCTCCCCCAGACTACGTACATACGCAGCCTGATGAACGTGCAAGGTACGTCGCTGGCGATCACGTTCCAGCTCCATACCAAGGAAGACCCGAGCCGGGCCAAGATCTTTCATCTTGTAAGTCGACTGCAGAAGGGCTTTGACCGCTCTGACTGAGGCCGGATTGGGAGAGGCGATGAGGAGGTCATCCACGTAGACGAGGATGGCAACAAGTGGTTTGGTGGGATCACTGAGGAACATGGCAGGGTCCACGGGGCTTCGTTTGTAGCCACCCTTTTCAAGAGTCGCAGTGATCTCTTGGTTTCAACACCGTGGTGATTGTTTCAAACCGTAGAGGGCCTTGCGCAGACGCCATACCCTTTTCGTTCCATCTGAGAAGCCAGGTGGCTGTACCATGTAAATCTCCTCATCCAAGCTGCCATGGAGAAATGCATTGTTAACATCCATTTGCTCGAGTTCCCAGTTTTGCTGAGCGACTAGGCTCAGGAGAGCTCTGGCCGTGGTGTACCTGCCAACTGGGGCGAATGTCTCGTCAAAGTCGACACTCGGGATCTGGGAGAATCCCTTTGCGGTGAGGCGAGCTTTGTACCGTTCGATTGTGTTGTCAGGGTTGAGTTTGCGGCGGTACACCCACTTGGCTACGACTGCCTTGCGACCAGGTGGTAGATCCACGAGCTCATACACACCATGTTCAGCGAGTGCATCAAGCTCAGCCTTCATGGCCTTCTCCCACAGCGGTGAGTCAGGGGCTGTGCGAGCTGCCTGTACAGTCAGGGGCTCAGGCGCTAGAGGTGGGAGACCAGCGGTAGCAAAGCAGGTTGCCACGTACCCAGCCACAGAGGATGACAGGGCAGAGTGAAATTCCTCCTGAAGAAGGGAGTACCCAAGGCCTGTGCTGGGGTGGACGACTGAGGCCGCAGTGGACAGAACAGAGGAAACCGAGGGCCCGAAGGCCAGGGTCACCAGAGACCACTGGATGAGACTGTGAAGGAAGCGCTCGGAGGCGTCCGCCACGAGTGTAGGGCGACACCGGTGGGACGGACGGTGCACGTGATGAGAGAGGAGGAGAGGAGGAGTGCGACTGGACAGCCGGGGGCAGAGAGGATATGGTCTCAGGAGCATGAGGCTCGGATGACGGCGAGACCGCGACAGGAGGAGACACAGATGATGCAGGGGAGACCATGGTAGGGGACTGTGGAGGAGAGTGAGCGGTCATGCGAGGAGCAGAGGACTCAGTGTGAGAACCAGACTCAGTGGGGGACGACGGTGGGGTAGAACTGGACTCGGGAGAACTGGGCTCGGGAGAACTGGACTCGGGAGAACTGGACTCAGGAGACGAGGGACGCCCCGACGGGAGAAGAGAGGGCCCAGAGGGCAGAGGACCACCCCCACTCGGAGAGGGCGGAGAGAGGGAGCCACCGAAGCGCGAACAGTCACGTTCAAAGAGGTGCTCAAAGAAGAGGGCATCACGTGATTCAATGACCCGGCATCTAGAGGGATCCCAAAAGCGCCACGCTTTGGAGAAGGGAGAGATGCCCTGAAAGATACAAAGGTGGCCACGAGGAGCGAGCTTGCCGTCCCGTTGGTCCGAGGGGATCCACACAGAGGCAAGACACCCCCAGACACGGGCAACCCAAAGATCAGCACGCTGCCCAGTCCAGCGCTCAAAGGGAGTGACTGTGTGAGGGAGAGGGCCGTGAGGGACACGGTTCCAGACCCAGGTCATGTAGCACATGGCCTCGAAGGCAAAAAGGGGTGACTGCCCAGAGGTAGAGAGAAGAGATCGGACCCCGTCGGCAAGGGTGCGGTTCCAACGTTCAGAGACCCCATTCTGTTGGGGTGTGTAAGGGGCAGATGACTCGAGACGGACACCACGAGACGCAAGAAAGCGAGAGGTGGGACCAAAGAATTCACCCCCACGATCGCTGCGGAAGACACGTAACGTGCGCCCACATGCACGCTCAGCCTGTGGGAGCCAGGACTCCAGGACATCAGTGACGTCGCTTTTGTGACGAAGGGCAAAGACCCAACGGTAGCGAGAGAAGTCATCCGTTAAACACAGGACGGAGCGGCCAAGACCACCAAGAAAGTCGTGGGATAGAGGACCCATGACGTCCGCATGGACCAGGTCAAGAGGGTGAGTGGTTGTTGACTCAGACAAAGAAAAGGGAGAGCGGTGCATTTTTCCACTAGCACAGTCCAGACAAGTGGATGCACAAGGGGGCGCAAACGTGGCAGGATCAAGCCCAAGAGCAGGCTGCAGGCGCAGCAGGCGTTGGATGGCAGCAGTGTGGATGTGACAGAGGCGGCGGTGCAAGAGATCGGCATGATCAGGAGACAAGGAGGGGGTGACATGTACAAGCGCAGAGGCAGCGGAAGATGAGGGCAGATTGAGTGGGACGCGAAACAGGCGATCGCACCGCATGCCACGAAGAAAAACACGGCCAGATGAGCGCAGAGAGATTGAGGCGAGGCCACGGATGGAAGAGAAATCCATGCCCTGGTCATCAAGGGTGGTCACGGAGAGGAGACTGACTTCCAGGTCAGGCACATACAACACGTCAGACAGGTAGACAGTTCCACCAAGACCGACAAAACGTACGACCCCAACACCTTGCACAGGTAGCAGCTGGCCAGAGCTGGTGCGAACAGAGCGGACGGATTGAACGGGACCAAGACAGACAACGGAAGAGCGACAGGAGGTCATGTGATGAGTGGCCCCTGCATCAATGATCCAGAGGCTAGGGGATGCACGAGTGGACGGGAGAACAAGACAGACAGCGACAGTGCCACGGGTAGAAGAGGGAGACGAAGAGCCAAAACGTGTGGGAAATGTGCACGACTGTCATTCTTCAATCCACTCGCAACTTTCAGGCAAATCCCCTTGAACGCGACCAGAGGTGACACCCCGAAGGGTGGCCTCGGACTCACACACAGACGAACAACACTGGCCACTCATACTCTCACCTCCCTGAGAGCGAAGATGGAGAAGTTCGGCAAGTCGGCGCTCGAGGTTGCGCTCCTCATCACGACGATCGGACGAGCGTTCCGAGGAACGGTCGGAGGAGCGATCAGAGAAGTTCCCATCGTCACGACTCCAGTGAGGTACGTGGTAGTGTGAAGATGGGGGGCCGTAGTATGGAGGGCCAGAGGGAGGAGGTATCCAGCCCCAGGGGCTGGGTGCAGTGGGAGTTGGATGTAGTGGTGCAGATGTAGTGGAGAGAGCAGAAGAGGACGAGGAGGATGAGGCGACGGTCACTGCTGCGGCCGCCGACGAGGCAGTGGCACCAGTGCGGGCCCAATGGGCGCGCATGGAGGAAGCCAGTCGTGCATCGTCACGAGGGGCAGGACATTTTGGTGCAGAGTGACCAGATGCGCCACAGTTCCAGCAAGTGACGTTTGTAGTGGAAGCTGCATTTTTGCCACTGCGGCCACCCCCACGGCCTCTGCCTCCGCGACCACCACCACGAGTGAATCCACCACCCCCACTGCGGGAGACACCCTGCGTAGAGTGTGCTGCTGATTGTGTGGATGAGGTGGAAGAGGAGGCTGTGGCAGAGGAGGAAGAGGAGGCGGTGGTGATGGCTGCGAGGGCGGCACGATGCATGCGCTTGTTTTGCAAAGCATTCCACCAGTCGGTGAGACGTGAAGCAGTGAAGTCAAAGAGGGGCCCAATCCCAGGTGGAGAATCAGCTGGGACAGGCTCAGAAGCAAGACGCTCGAGCTCTGACTGAGAGACATGCAAATACAGGTCCGAGAGTTCGGGAATGAGACCTGCGACGATGGAGAGACAGGCAGAGAGAGGTCCAGGTGCGNGTTTTGCGGCGGCGGATGAGGGCATAGGCACCGACGGGATCTGCTGGCGTGCCGCGAGAGGGGTCAGCGTTATACGTACCAATGTCGTCGAGAAGACTCTCTGGGCCTGCGTTGATGAGTGCTCTCACGGCGCGAGCGGCCTCAGTGGGCTGCGGCACAAATGGTGGTTTTGCCGGCGAGTAGTATTGCCAGAGGAGCTCACCCTGGGCCCACACGCTAAAGCGTGTTTCCCAGGAGGTGAATGTGAGTTTGGGAGTTTATTGGGGAGGTGGAGTTTCAAAGTCCTTCTGGCGGGCTGGTAGCACAGGGCGAACAAAGGCTGAAGAGGAAAGAGCCGGAGAGGAGGAGTTGGCAACGGCACCACCAGAAGGAGCCGAATCTGCCGAACCAGATTCTGTGGCGGGAAGCACTACAGCGAATGTGGGTATGGACCGCAACCGCTCTAACACTAGAGCAGCAATGGTGGCGGCAAACTCCTCTTTTGATTCCTGCCAACAGAGCTGGAGGTGGTGTCTGCTACTGTGGAGGCTGCGGTGGAAATAGACGCTGCTGCTGCTGTGATCTGGGTGGAAATATTGGCAGCCGCTACTGCAAGTAAGGTGAGAAAAGCAGCTGTCTGTGTGTATGCTTCAGTTGCTCGGCCGACGGCCGTCTGCGCAGGAGCACGGCAGGCCCTAGTTGTTGCTGCGAAGGTCGCTGCGGCACCGGCGGCAGCGTCAAGAATGGCACCGGCCAAACCTATCGAGTCAGTGTGCAGGGGAAGAACGGGAATGACGCCAGGAACCTCGGGTGCAGTAGAAGCATCAGCTGAGCCTGCAGCGGTAGGGAGAGGTTCGGGAGCAGCGGGTGTAGACGAGGGAGCTGCGGCAGGTTTGGCAGGCTCAGAAATGCTGGTGGGTTGCATCCTTGGAGAGAGAGGTGGTGATGGCGGGAGGTCATCCGGGGTGTAAACCTGTCGATCAATCTCTGATTCCTCCCGTTCGCGTTCGACGTCAATGTCGTCCTGCCAGTAATTGTGGTCGAGCATACGCACCCACAGTGGCACGTCGTCCGCCAGTGTGTGAGACTGGGAGATCCACTGTTGTAGTTAACAGACGTTCAGCAGTCACTCGGCACTGGAGAGGATGCAGGGTTGCCCGGTGAGGGTGCTGCTCAGAGAGAGTAGTTGCGAGGGGCGGCTGCGAAGGCCGTCTACGCGAGAGATTTGCCAAGAGAGTTGGCGGCCGAGAGAGGTGCTGCTGAGAGACGGCAGCTGCGGCGCCGACGTTAAAAGAGGTCAGCTGAAGATGCTGAGTAGCTAAGGTTGGCGACTGGCACGGAGCAGTCGCAACACGGCCGAGAGTGGCTGAGGATAGCTGTGAGCAGCTGAGAGTAGCTGCTGGTGACCTAGAGCGGCGATGAGTGGCAAAGACCAGCCAAGGACGCCCAACAATGGTCACGAGTGCCTCGAAGATCGAGAACGATGTGAGTCCGCAAGACTGCGGTGAAGTTGCGACGAGTGGAGATGACTCGCTGCTGCGGTGAGGTTTGACAGATGTTGCTTGACCTAACTTGCTTGGATGTCCATTGAAACCAGTGACCAGGACCGTGTGAGTAGTGGTGAGGTGTCTCACCTGCTCTGATACCAGAAGTTGCTAGTAACCTTCCTAGATCACATGTGTGAGACCAACCATGGTCACGCAAGAGACATGCCACGCCATGGATGCGGAAAGCTTGCTTCACTTAGTTCGGTACAACCAAGACAGGCAAGAGGGGGAGCGAGCGTGACTAAGTCAACCGGTGAGTGTGCCTCGCTCCGGGCATCACGCCCGAGCGAGTGCACACCGCCACCCGGGGGTCGAGCCCGACCGCTTGGTTATTAACCGTACGGCGGCTACTCACCAATGCACGGGAAAACCCGGCACAGTGGCCCCCTAAGGATCAGCACCCGGGAAATGCAGCTCCCCCATAAACATTCAATGCAAGCAACATGATGCAGGGCACGGCAGTTAGAGTGTACGGGCCCTAGCATCTACCGCATCACAGAGTCATAAGAGGCACAAGAAGTTAGACGATGGCAACAAGTGTCTCAGAAGAAGCCCTTGGGTGAAGCTGCAGCAGTTGCCAGAGAGCATCAAGGACTTCTGCCAGAGCTGTCACGTCTGTTGCTTCCCCAGGTTGAGCCATGTCATTTAATCTGTACAATGAGATGCACAGTGTGTGATGGGCAAGAGAGCACAGAGTAGTGAGTGGCCAACGAACTTCAACACCCAAGAGTGCTCTTGCTGCTATCACCAGGCTCATCAAGCAGTCATCAAGCTACCCAGGAGTGTATTCTGACACAAACGTGGCTCATATGTGACCATCGCATTAGGATGTGGTAGATGCTAGGGCTCGTACATTCTCACTACCGATCCCTGCGTCATGCTTGTTTGCCTCTGAGTGTTTTGAGGGAGTTGCATGTTATCCCGGGTGCTGATCCTTAGGAGGCCACCGTGTCGGTCTTTGGCCGTACACTGGTGAGAAGCCGCCCTCGGTTGATTCCGAGAGGTCGGGCTCGACCCCCAGGTGGCGTTGCATGATCACCCAAAGGGATGCTTGAAGTGGTGTGCACTCATCGACATCTTAGACTTTCACTCCCCCTTCCCGACTCTCGTCTTTGTTGTGACACTTGGTACTAAGGCAAAACCAGCTAAAATGAGTCTAGGGCATGCAGGCCCATGTTGAATGAGACATGAGCTCTGGGTGTGAGTGGGAGAAGTGCAGCGCCAAAATTTGGCTAAGTCTGAAAGGATTTGAATTAAGAATCAAGGA
>SZWC01031099.1:7642-21609 GCA_023375785.1 Penium margaritaceum | reverse complement strand
CACCACTCCGCAACCAGTTCGCACCACTCCGCAACCAGTTCGCACCACTCCACAACCAGTTCGCACCACTCCGCAACCAGTTCGCACCACTCCGCAACCAGTTTGCACCACTCCGCAACCAGTTCGCACCACTCCGCAACCAGTTCGCACCACTTTGCAGCCAGTTCGCACCACTCTGCAACCAGTTCACACCACTTCGTAACCCGTTCGCACAACTACGTGACCAATTCACACCAGTCCGCGACCAGTTCGCACCAGTCCGCGACCAGTTCACACCATTCCGCAACCAGTTCGCACCACTCCACAACCAGTTCGTACCACTCCACAACCAAATTGCACCACTCGGCAACCAGTTCGCACCACTCCGCAACCAGTTCACACCACGCCACAACTGGTTCTCATCACTCCGCAACCAGTTCGCACCACTCCGCAACCAGTTCGCACACCTCCGCAACCAGTTCACACCACTCCGTAACCAGTTCGCACGACTCCGAAACCAGTTCGCACAACTCCGCAACCCGTTCGCACTACTCCGCAACCAGTTTGCACCACTGCGAAACCAGTTTGCACCAATCCGCAACCAGTTCCCACCACCCTGCAACCAGTTCACAGCACCCCGCAACCAGTTCGCACCACTCCGCAACCAGTTTGTACCCCTTTGCAACCCGTTCGCACCACTCCGCAACCCGTTTGCACCACTCCGCAACCAGTTCGCACCATCCCGCAATTAGTTTTACCACTCCGCAACCACTTCGCACCACTCCACAACCACTTCGCACCACTCCGCAACCACTTCGCACCACTCCACAACCACTTCGCACCACTCCGCAGCCAGTTCGCACCCATCCGCAACCAGTTTGCACCACTCCGCAACCAGTTCACCACTCCGAAACCAGTTTGCACCAATCCGCAACCAGTTTGCACCTCTTTGCAACCAGTTCGCAACACTCCGCAACCAGTTCGCAGCACTCCGCAACCAGTTCGCACCACTCCGCAAGCAGTTCGTACCACTCCGCAACCAGTCCGCACCACTCTGCAACCAGTTTACACCACTCTGCAAACGGTTTGCACCACTCCGCAACCAGTTCGCACCACTCGCAACCACTTTGCACCACTCCGCAACCTGTGCGCACCACTCAGCAACGAGTTCGCACCACTCCGCAACCAGTTCGCACCACTCCACAACCAGTTTGCACCACTCCGCGACCAGTTCGCACCACTCCGCAACCAGTTCACATCACTCTGCAACCAATTTGCACCACACTGCAACCATTTTGCACCACTCTGCAGCCAGTTCGCCCCACTTTGCAACCAGTTCATACCACTCCGCAGCCAGTTCGCACTACTCCGCAACCAGTTCGCACCACTCCGCAACAAGCTCGCACCACTCCGCAACCAGTTCGCACAACTCCGCAACCAGTTCTTACCATACCGCAACCAGTTCGCACCACTCAACAACCAGTTCACACCACTCTGCAACCAGTTGGCATCACTCCGCAATCAGTTTGCAACACTCTGCAACCAGTTCTCACCACTCCGCAACCAGTTGGCACCACTCCGCAACCAGTTCGCACAACACCGCAAACAGTTCTCACCAGTCCGCAACCAGTTCACACCCCACCACAACCAGATTGCACCACTCCGCAACCAGTTTGCACCATTCCGCAACCAGTTCGCAACACTCTGCAGCCAGTTCGCACCACTCCGCAACCAGTTCGCACCACTCCGCAACCAGTGTGCACCACTCCAACACCAGTTTGCACAACTCTGCAACCAGTTCGCACCACTCCTCAACCAGTTTGCACCACTCAGGAACCAGTTTGCACCACTCCGCAACCAGTTCGCACCACTCCAGAACCAGTTGGGACCACTCTGCAACCAGTTGGCACCACTCGGCAACTAGTTCCCACCACTCTGCAACCAGTTCACACCACTCTGCAACCAGTTCGTACCACTCCGAAACCAGTTCACACCACTTCGCAACCCGTTCGCACCACTCCACCACCCAAATGCACCACTCCACAACCACTTCAAACCACTCCGCGACCAGTTTGCATCACTCCGCGACCAGTTCCCACCACTCTGAAACCAGTTCGCACCACTCCGCAACCAGTTCGCACCACTGTGCAACACGTTTGCACCACTCTGCAACCAGTTCTCACCAATTCGCAACCGGTTCGCACCACTCTGCATCCAGTTCGCACCACTCCGCAACCAGGTCGCACCACTCCCCAACCAGTTCGCACCACTCTGTAACCAATTCTCACCACTCCTCTATCAGTTCGCACCACTCCGCAACCAGTTCGCCCAACTCCGCAACCAGTTCCCACCGCTCTGTAACCAGTTTGCACCACTCAGCTACCAGTTCGTACCATCCGCAACCAGTTTGCTCCACTCCGCAACCAGTTCGCACCACTCCCCATCCAGTTCGCACCACTCCGCAACTAGTTCTCACCACTCCTCTACCAGTTCGCACCAGTCCGGAACCAGTTCGCACCACTCCGCAACCAGTTCGTACCACTCCGCAACCAGTTTGCACCACTCCGATACCAGTTTGCACCACTCCGCAACCAGTTTGCACCACTCCTCAACCAGTTCGCACCACTCCGAAACCAGTTTGCACCACTCCGCAGCCAGTTTGCACCACTCTGCAACCAGTTCGCACAACTCCGTAACCAGTTCGCACCACTCCACAACCAGGTCGCACCACTCCACAATCTGTTCGTACCACTCCGCAACCTGTTGACACCACTCTGCAACCAGTTCGCACCACTCCGCGACCAGTTCGCACGAGTCCGCGACCAGTTCGCACCAATCCACAACCAGTTCGCACCATTCCGCAACCAGCTCGCACCTCTCCGCAACCAGTTTGCACCACTCCACATCCAGTTTGCACCACTCAGCAACCAGTTCGCACCACCCCGCAGCCAGTTCGCACCACTCCGCAACCAGTTCGCACCACCCCGCAACCACTTCGCACCACTCTGCAACCAGTTCGCACCACTCCGCAGCCAGTGCGTATCACTCCGCAACCAGTTCGCACCACCCCGCAACCACTTCGCACCACTCTGCAACCAGTTCGCACCACTCCGCAGCCAGTGCGTATCACTCCGCAACCAGTTCGCACCACCCCGCAACCACTTCGCACCACTCTGCAACCAGTTCGCACCACTCCGCAGCCAGTGCGTATCACTCCGCAACCAGTTCGCACCACCCCGCAACCACTTCGCACCACTCTGCAACCAGTTCGCACCACTCCGCAGCCAGTGCGTATCACTCCGCAACCAGTTCGCACCACCCCGCAACCACTTCGCACCACTCTGCAACCAGTTCGCACCACTCCGCAGCCAGTGCGTATCACTCCGCAACCAGTTCGCACCACCCCGCAACCACTTCGCACCACTCTGCAACCAGTTCGCACCACTCCGCAGCCAGTGCGTATCACTCCGCAACCAGTTCGCACCACCCCGCAACCACTTCGCACCACTCTGCAACCAGTTCGCACCACTCCGCAGCCAGTGCGTATCACTCCGCAACCAGTTCGCACCACCCCGCAACCACTTCGCACCACTCTGCAACCAGTTCGCACCACTCCGCAGCCAGTGCGTATCACTCCGCAACCAGTTCGCACCACCCCGCAACCACTTCGCACCACTCTGCAACCAGTTCGCACCACTCCGCAGCCAGTGCGTATCACTCCGCAACCAGTTCGCACCACCCCGCAACCACTTCGCACCACTCTGCAACCAGTTCGCACCACTCCGCAGCCAGTGCGTATCACTCCGCAACCAGTTCGCACCACTCAACAACCAGTTTGCACCACTCCGCAACCAGTTCGCACCACTCCGCAGCCAGTGCATATCACTCCGCAACCAGTTCGCACCACCTCGCAACCAGCTCGCACCACTCCGCAACCAGTTCGCACCACTCCACAACCAGATCGCTCCACTCTGCAAGCAGTTCGCACCACTTCGCAACCAGTTCGCATCACTCCGCAACCAGTTCCCACCACTCCGCAACCAGTTCACAGCACTCCACAACCAGTTCGCACCCCTCGCAACCCGTTCGCACCACTCCGCAACCCAAGCACACCACTCTGAAACCACTTCGCACCACTCCGCGACAAGTTCGCACCACTCCGAGACCAGTTCGCACCACTCCGTGACCAGTTCGCAACACTCAGCAACCAGTTCGCACCACTTCGCAGCCAGTTCGTACCACTCTGCAACCAGTTCGCACCATTCCGCAACCAGTTTGTACCACTCTGCAACCAGTTAGACCAATCCGCAACCAGTTCGCACCACTCCGCAACCAGTTCGCACCACTGCGCAACCAGTTCGCACCACTCCGCAACCAGTTCGCACCACTCCGCAACCAGCTCACACCACTCTGCAACCAGTTCGCACCACTCCGCAACCAGTTCGCACCACTCCGCAACCAGCTCACACCACTCTGCAACCAGTTCGCACCACTCCGCAACCTGTTCGCGCCACTCCGCAACCAGTTCGCAACACTCCGCAACCAGTTCACACCACTCCGCAGCCAGTTTGCACCACTCCACAACCAGTTCACACCACTCCGCAACCGGTACAAACCATTCGGCAACCAGATCGCACCACTCTACAACCAGTTTGACCACTCCGCTACCAGTTCGCACCACACCGCAACCAGTTCGCACCACTCCGCAACCAGTATGCACCACTCCGCATTTAGTTCGCACCACTCCGCAACCAGTTCGCAAAACCCTGCAACAAGTTCGCACCACTCCGCAACCAGTTTGCACCACTCCGCAGCCAGTTCGCACCATTCCGCAACCAGTTCGCACCACACCACAACCGGTTCACCACTCCGGAGTGGTGCAAACTGGTTGCGGAGTGGTGAAAACTGGTTGCGGAGAGGTGCGAACTGGTTGCGGAGTGGTGCGAGCTGGTCGTGGAGTGGTGGGAACGTGTTGCAGAGTGGTGTGAACTGGTTGCGGAGTGGTGCGAACTGGCTGCGGAGTGGCGCGACCTGGTTGCGGAGTGGTGCCAACTGGTTGCGGAGTGGTGTGAACTGGCTGCGGATTGGTGCAAATTGGTTCCGGAGTGGTGTGAACTGGTTGCGGAGTGGTGCAAACTGGTTGTTGAGTGGTGTGAACTGGCTGCAGAGTGGTGCGAACTGCTTGCAGAGTGGTGAGAACTGGTTGCGGAGTCGTGCAAACTGGTTGCGGAGTGGTGCAAACATGCTGCGGAGTGGTGCAACCTGGTTGCGGAGTGGTGCGAACTGGGTGCAGAGTGGTGCGAACTGGTTGTGGAGTGGTGCGAACTGGTTGCGGAGTGGTGCGAACTGGTTGCGGAGTGGTGCAAACTGGTTGCGGAGTGGTGCGACCTGGTTGCGGAGTGGTGCGAACTGGCTGCGGAGTGGTGCGACCTGGTTGCGGAGTGGTGCGAACTGGCTGCGGAGTGGTGCGACCTGGTTGCGGAGTGGTGCGAACTGGCTGCGGAGTGGTGCGACCTGGTTGCGGAGTGGTGCGAACTGGCTGCGGAGTGGTGCGACCTGGTTGCGGAGTGGTGCGAACTGGCTGCGGAGTGGTGCGACCTGGTTGCGGAGTGGTGCGAACTGGCTGCGGAGTGGTGCGACCTGGTTGCGGAGTGGTGCGAACTGGCTGCGGAGTGGTGCGACCTGGTTGCGGAGTGGTGCGAACTGGCTGCGGAGTGGTGCGACCTGGTTGCGGAGTGGTGCGAACTGGCTGCGGAGTGGTGCGACCTGGTTGCGGAGTGGTGCGAACTGGCTGCGGAGTGGTGCGACCTGGTTGCGGAGTGGTGCGAACTGGCTGCGGAGTGGTGCGACCTGGTTGCGGAGTGGTGCGAACTGGCTGCGGAGTGGTGCGACCTGGTTGCGGAGTGGTGCGAACTGGCTGCGGAGTGGTGCGACCTGGTTGCGGAGTGGTGCGAACTGGCTGCGGAGTGGTGCGACCTGGTTGCGGAGTGGTGCGAACTGGCTGCGGAGTGGTGCGACCTGGTTGCGGAGTGGTGCGAACTGGCTGCGGAGTGGTGCGACCTGGTTGCGGAGTGGTGCGAACTGGCTGCGGAGTGGTGCGACCTGGTTGCGGAGTGGTGCGAACTGGCTGCGGAGTGGTGCGACCTGGTTGCGGAGTGGTGCGAACTGGCTGCGGAGTGGTGCAAACTGGTTGCGGAGTGGTGCGAACTGTTTGCAGAGTGGTCAAACTGGTTGCGGAATGGTGCAAACTGGTTGCGGAGTGGTGCAAACGGGTTGCGGAGTGGTGCGAATGGGTTGCGAAGGGGTGCCAACTGGATGCGGAGTTGTGCGAACCGGTTGCGGAGTGGTACGAACTGGTAGCGAAATGGTGCGAACTGGTTGCGGAGTGGTGCGAACTGGTTGCAGAGTGGTACGAACTGGTTGCAGAGTGGTGCGAACTGGTTGCGGAGTGGTGCGAACTGGTTGCGGAGTGATGCGAATTGGGTGCCGAGTTGTGTGATCTGGTTGCGGAGTGGTGCAAACTGGTTGTGGAGTGGTGGGAACCCGTTGCGGAGTGGTGAGAACTGGTTGCAGACTTGTGCGAACTGGTTGCGGAGTGGTGCGAACTGTTTGCAGAGTGGTGAGAACTGGTTGCGGAGTGGTGCGAGCTGGTTGCGGAGTGGTGCGAACCGGTTGCGGAGTAGTGCAAAGTGGTTGCAGAGTGGTGCGAACTGGTTGCGGAGTCGTGCGAACTGCTCGCGGACTAATGCCAACTGGCTGCGGACTGGGGCGAACTGGTCGCGGAGTGGTGCCAAGGGGTTGCAGAGTAGTGTGAACTGGTTGCGGAGTGGTGCGAACTGGTTGCGGAGTGGTGCAAACTGGTTGCGGAGTGGTGCAAACTGGTTGCGGAGTGGTGTGAACTGGTTGTGGAGTAGTGCGAACTGGTTGCAGAGTGGTGGGAACTGGTTGCGGAGTGGTGCAAACTGGTTGCGGGGTGGTGGGAACTGGCTGCGGAGTGGTGCAAACTGGTTGGGAAGTGGTACGAACTGGTTGCGGATTGATGCGAACTGGTTGCGGAGTGGTGTGAGCTGGTTGCGGAGTGGTGTGCACAGGTTGCGGAATGGTGCGAGCTGCTTGTGGCCTGGTGCGAAATGGTTGCGGAGTGGTGTGAACTGGTTGCGGAGTGGTGCGAACTGGTTGCGGAGTGGTGCTAACGGCTTGCGGAGTGGTGCGAACTGGTTGCAAATTGGTGCGAACTGGTTGCAGAGTCGTACGAACTGGTTACGGAGTCATGCAAACTGGTTACGGAGTGGTGCAAACTGGTTGCGGAGTGGTGCAAACTGGCTGCGGAGTAGTGCAAACTGGTTGCGGAGTGGTTCGAACTGGCTGCGGAGTGGTGCGAACTGGCTGCGGAGTGGTGCAAATGGGTTGCAGGGTAAGGTGAACTGGTTGCGGAGTGGTGCGAACTGGTTGCGGAGTGGTGCCAACTGGTTGCGGAGTGGTGCAAACTGGTTGCGGAGTGGTGCGAACAGGTTGCGGAGTGGTGCGAACAGGTTGCGGAGTGGTGCGAACAGGTTGCGGAGTGGTGCGAACAGGTTGCGGAGTGGTGCGAACAGGTTGCGGAGTGGTGCGAACAGGTTGCGGAGTGGTGCGAACAGGTTGCGGAGTGGTGCGAACAGGTTGCGGAGTGGTGCGAACAGGTTGCGGAGTGGTGCGAACAGGTTGCGGAGTGGTGCGAACAGGTTGCGGAGTGGTGCGAACAGGTTGCGGAGTGGTGCGAACAGGTTGCGGAGTGGTGCGAACAGGTTGCGGAGTGGTGCGAACAGGTTGCGGAGTGGTGCGAACAGGTTGCGGAGTGGTGCGAACAGGTTGCGGAGTGGTGCGAACAGGTTGCGGAGTGGTGCGAACAGGTTGCGGAGTGGTGCGAACAGGTTGCGGAGTGGTGCGAACAGGTTGCGGAGTGGTGCGAACAGGTTGCGGAGTGGTGCGAACAGGTTGCGGAGTGGTGCGAACAGGTTGCGGAGTGGTGCGAACAGGTTGCGGAGTGGTGCGAACAGGTTGCGGAGTGGTGCGAACAGGTTGCGGAGTGGTGCGAACAGGTTGCGGAGTGGTGCGAACAGGTTGCGGAGTGGTGCGAACAGGTTGCGGAGTGGTGCGAACAGGTTGCGGAGTGGTGCGAACAGGTTGCGGAGTGGTGCGAACAGGTTGCGGAGTGGTGCGAACAGGTTGCGGAGTGGTGCGAACAGGTTGCGGAGTGGTGCGAACAGGTTGCGGAGTGGTGCGAACAGGTTGCGGAGTGGTGCGAACAGGTTGCGGAGTGGTGCGAACAGGTTGCGGAGTGGTGCGAACAGGTTGCGGAGTGGTGCGAACAGGTTGCGGAGTGGTGCGAACAGGTTGCGGAGTGGTGCGAACAGGTTGCGGAGTGGTGCGAACAGGTTGCGGAGTGGTGCGAACAGGTTGCGGAGTGGTGCGAACAGGTTGCGGAGTGGTGCGAACAGGTTGCGGAGTGGTGCGAACAGGTTGCGGAGTGGTGCGAACAGGTTGCGGAGTGGTGCGAACAGGTTGTGGAGTGGTGCGAACTGGTTGCCGAGTGGTGCAAACTGGTTGCGGAGTGATGCAAACTGGCTGCGGAGTGGTGCAAACTGGTTGCGGAGTGGTGCAAACAGGTTGTTGAATGGTGCGAACTGGTTGCGGAGTGGTGATAACTTGTTGTGGAGTTGTGCAAACTGGTTGCGGAGTGGTGCAAACTGGTTGCGGAGTGGTGCGCATTGGTTGCTAAGTGGTGGGAACTGGTTGCGGAGTGTTGTGAACTGGTCGCGGAGTGGTGCGAACTAATCGCGGACTAGTGCGAACTAGTCGCAGTGTAGTGCGAACGGGTTGCGGAGTGGTGGGAACTGGTCGCGGAGTGGTGCGAACTGGCTGCGGAGTGGTGCGAACTGGATGCGGAGTGGTGCGAAATGGATGCGGAGTGGTGCGAACTGGTTGCGGAGTGGTGCGAACTGGTTGCGGAGTGGTGCGAACTGGATGCGGAGTGGTGCGAACTGGTTGCAGAGTGGTGCGAACGGGTTGCGGAGTGGTGCGAACTGGTTGCGAAGTGGTGCAAAGTGGTTGCGGAGTGCTGCGAACTGGTCGCGGAGTGGTGCGAACTGGCTGCGGAGTGGTGCGAACTGGATGCGGAGTGGTGCGAACTGGTTGCAGAGTGGTGCGAACGGGTTGCGGAGTGGTGCGAACTGGTTGCGAAGTGGTGCAAAGTGGTTGCGGAGTGCTGCGAACTGGTCGCGGAGTGGTGCGAACTGGCTGCGGAGTGGTGCGAACTGGATGCGGAGTGGTGCGAACTGGTTGCAGAGTGGTGCGAACGGGTTGCGGAGTGGTGCGAACTGGTTGCGAAGTGGTGCAAAGTGGTTGCGGAGTGCTGCGAACTGGTCGCGGAGTGGTGCGAACTGGCTGCGGAGTGGTGCGAACTGGATGCGGAGTGGTGCGAACTGGTTGCAGAGTGGTGCGAACGGGTTGCGGAGTGGTGCGAACTGGTTGCGAAGTGGTGCAAAGTGGTTGCGGAGTGCTGCGAACTGGTCGCGGAGTGGTGCGAACTGGCTGCGGAGTGGTGCGAACTGGATGCGGAGTGGTGCGAACTGGTTGCAGAGTGGTGCGAACGGGTTGCGGAGTGGTGCGAACTGGTTGCGAAGTGGTGCAAAGTGGTTGCGGAGTGCTGCGAACTGGTCGCGGAGTGGTGCGAACTGGCTGCGGAGTGGTGCGAACTGGATGCGGAGTGGTGCGAACTGGTTGCAGAGTGGTGCGAACGGGTTGCGGAGTGGTGCGAACTGGTTGCGAAGTGGTGCAAAGTGGTTGCGGAGTGCTGCGAACTGGTCGCGGAGTGGTGCGAACTGGCTGCGGAGTGGTGCGAACTGGATGCGGAGTGGTGCGAACTGGTTGCAGAGTGGTGCGAACGGGTTGCGGAGTGGTGCGAACTGGTTGCGAAGTGGTGCAAAGTGGTTGCGGAGTGCTGCGAACTGGTCGCGGAGTGGTGCGAACTGGCTGCGGAGTGGTGCGAACTGGATGCGGAGTGGTGCGAACTGGTTGCAGAGTGGTGCGAACGGGTTGCGGAGTGGTGCGAACTGGTTGCGAAGTGGTGCAAAGTGGTTGCGGAGTGCTGCGAACTGGTCGCGGAGTGGTGCGAACTGGCTGCGGAGTGGTGCGAACTGGATGCGGAGTGGTGCGAACTGGTTGCAGAGTGGTGCGAACGGGTTGCGGAGTGGTGCGAACTGGTTGCGAAGTGGTGCAAAGTGGTTGCGGAGTGCTGCGAACTGGTCGCGGAGTGGTGCGAACTGGCTGCGGAGTGGTGCGAACTGGATGCGGAGTGGTGCGAACTGGTTGCAGAGTGGTGCGAACGGGTTGCGGAGTGGTGCGAACTGGTTGCGAAGTGGTGCAAAGTGGTTGCGGAGTGCTGCGAACTGGTCGCGGAGTGGTGCGAACTGGCTGCGGAGTGGTGCGAACTGGATGCGGAGTGGTGCGAACTGGTTGCAGAGTGGTGGGAACTGGTTGCGGAGTGGTGCGAACTGGTTGTGGAGTGGTGCGAACTGGTTGCGGACTGGTGCGAACTGGTTGCGAAGTGGTGCAAAGTGGTTGCGGAGTGCTTCGAACTGGTCGCGGAGTGGTCCGAACCAGTTGCCGAGTGGTTCTAACTGGTTGCGGAGTGGTGTGAACTGGTTGTGGAGTGGTGCGAACTGGTTGGTGAGTGGTACGAACTGGTTGCGGTGTGGTGCGGACTGGTTGCGGTGTGATGCGAACTGGGTGCGGAGTGGTGCGAACAGTCTGTGGTGTGGTGCAAACTGGTTGCGGACTGGTGGGAACTGGTTGCGGAATGGTACAAACTGGTTGCAGAGTGGTGCAAACTGGTTGCGGAGTGATGAACTGGTTGTGGAGTGGTGTGAACGGGTTGCGGAGTGGTGCGAACTGGCTGCAGAGTGGTGCAAACTGGGTGCGGAGTGGTGCAAACTGGCTGCAGAGTGGTACAAACTTGCTGCGGAGTGGTGCAAATGGATTGCAGAGTAAGGTGAACAGGTTGCGGAGTGTTGCAAACTGTTTGCGTAGTGGTGCGAACTGGTTGCGGAGTGGTGCCAACTGGTTGCGGAGTGGTGCCAACTGGTTGCGGAGTGGTGCGAACTGGTTGCGGAGTGGTGCAAACTGTTTGCATAGTGGTGCAAACTGGTTGTGGAGTGGTGCGAACTGGTTGCGGAGTGGTGCAAACTGTTTACGGAGTGGTGCGAACTGGTTGCGGAGTGGTGCGAACTGGTTGCACAGTGGTGCGAACTGGTTGCGGAGTGGTGCGAACTGGTTGCGGAGTGGTGCGAACTGGTTGCGGAGTGGTGCAAACTGGTTGCAGAATGGTGCAAACTGGTTGCTCAGTGGTGCAAATTGGTTGCGGAGTGGTGAACAGGTTGCGGAGTGGTGCAAAGTGGTTATGGGGTGGTGTGAACTGCCTGCGCAGTAGTGCGAACTGGTTTTGAAGTGGTGCCAACTGGTTGCGGAGTGGTGTAAACTGGTTGCGGAGTGGTGCGCACTGGTTGCAAAGTGGTGCGAACTGGCTGCAGAGTGGTGCGACCTCGCTGCGGAGTGGTACGAACTAGTTGCGGAGTGGTGCGAACTGGTTGCGGAGTGGTGCAAACTGGTTGTGGGGTTGTGCGAACTGGTTGCGGAGTGGTGGGAACTGGTTGTTGAGCGGTGGGAACTGGTTGCGGAGTGGTGTGAACTGGATGCGGAGTGGTGCGAACTGGTTGCGGACTGGTGCCAACTGGTTGCGTAGTGGTGCGAACTGGTTGCAGAGTTGTGCGAACTGGTTGCGGAGTGGTGCGAACCAGTTGCCGTGTGGTGCTAACTGGTTGCGGAGTGGTGTGAACTGGTTGTGGAGTGGTGCAAACTGGTTGCGGACTGGTGCGCACTGGTTGCAGTGTGGTGCGAACTGGTTGTGGTGTGGTGCGAACTGGTTGCGGAGTGGTGCGAACTGGTTGCAAAGTGGTCCGAACCGGTTGAGGAGTGCTGCGAACTGGTTGCGGAGTGGTGCGAACTGGTTGCAAAGTGGTCCGAACCGGTTGAGGAGTGCTGCGAACTGGTTGCGGAGTGGTGCGAACTGGTTGCGAAGTGGTGCAAAATGGTTGCGGAGTGGTGCGAACTGGTTGCTGAGTGGTGCGAACTGGTTTTGGAGTGGTGCGAACTGGTTGCGAACTGGTGCAAACTGGTTGCGGAGTGATGCAAACTGGTTGTGGAGTGGTGCGGACCGGTTGCAGTTGGTGCGAACTGGTTGCAGAGTGGTGCGAACTGGTTGCGGAGTGGTGCGAACTGGTTGCGGAGCGGTGGGAACTGGTTGCAGAGTGGTGCCAACTGGTTGCAGAGTGGTGCGAACTGGTTGCGGAGTGGTGCGAACTGTTTGCGGAGTGGTGTGATCTGGCTGCGGAGTGGTGCGAACTGGTTGCGGATTGGTGCGAACAGTCCGTGGTGTGGCGCAAACTGGTCGCGCAGTGGTGCGAACTGGTTGTAGAGTGGTGCGACCTGGTTGCGGAGTGGTGCGAACTGGTTGCAGAGTGGTGTGAACTGGTTGCGGAGTGGTGCGAACAGGTTGCGGGGTGGTGCGAACCGGTTGCGGAGTGGTGCGAACTGGTTGCGGAGTGGTGCAAACTGGTTCCGGAGTGGTGCGCACTGGTTGCGGAGTGGTGCAAACTGGTTCCGGAGTGGTGCGCACTGGTTGCGGAGTGGTGCAAACTGGTTCCGGAGTGGTGCGCACTGGTTGCGGAGTGGTGCAAACTGGTTCCGGAGTGGTGCGCACTGGTTGCGGAGTGGTGCAAACTGGTTCCGGAGTGGTGCGCACTGGTTGCGGAGTGGTGCAAACTGGTTCCGGAGTGGTGCGCACTGGTTGCGGAGTGGTGCAAACTGGTTCCGGAGTGGTGCGCACTGGTTGCGGAGTGGTGCAAACTGGTTCCGGAGTGGTGCGCACTGGTTGCGGAGTGGTGCAAACTGGTTCCGGAGTGGTGCGCACTGGTTGCGGAGTGGTGCAAACTGGTTCCGGAGTGGTGCGCACTGGTTGCGGAGTGGTGCGAACCCGTTGCGGAGTGGTGCGAACTGGTCGCCGAGTGGTGCGAACTGGTTGCGGAGGGGTGCGACCTGGTTGCGGAGTGGTGCGAACTCGTTGCGGAGTGGTGTGAACTGGTCGCAGAGTGGTGCGAACTGGTTGCTGAGTGGTGCAAACTGGTTACGGAGTGGTGCGAACTGGTTGCGGCGTGGTGCGAACTGGTTGCGGAGTGATGCGAACTGCTTGCGGAGTGGTGCGAACTGGTTCCGGAGTGGTGCGAACTAGTTGCGGAGTTGTGCGAACTGGTTGTTGAGCGGTGGGAACTGGTTGCCGAGTGGTGCGAACTGGTTGCGGAGTGGTGCGAACTGGTTGCGGAGTGGTGCGAACTCGTTGCGTATTGGTGCGAACTGGTTGCAGAGTGGTGCAAACTGGTTTCGGATTGGTGCGAACCAGTTGCCGAGTGGTGCTAACTGGTTGCGGGGTGGTATGAACTGGTTGTGGAGTGGTGCAAACTGGGTGAAGAGTGGTGGGAACTGGTTGCGGTGTGGTGCGAACTGGTTGCCGGGTGGTGCGAACTGGTTGCGGAGTGGTGCGAACGGTCTGTGGTGTGGTGCAAACTGGTTGCGGAGTGGTGTGAACTGGTTGCGGAGTGGTGCGAACTGGTCGCGGAGTGGTGCAAACTCATTGCGGTCTGGTGCAAACTGGTTGCTGAGTGGTGCCAACTGGTTGCGGAGTGGTACGAAATGGTTGCGGAGTAGTGCGAACTGGTTGCAGAGTGGTGCGAACTGATTTTGGAGTGGTGCAAACTGGTTGTCAAGTGGTACGAACTGGTTGCGGAGTGGTACGAACCGGTTGCGGAGTGGTGCGGACTGGTTGCGGAGTGGTGCCAACTGGTCGCAGAGTGGTGTGAACTGGTTGCGGAGTGGTGTGAACTGGTTGCGGAGTGGTG
>SZWC01031096.1:0-15220 GCA_023375785.1 Penium margaritaceum | reverse complement strand
GCACTTACACGCACTTACACACACTTACACGCACGTATACGTACTTACACACACTTACATACACTTACACAAACTTACACAACTTTACACGTACTTACACGCACTTATACACACGTATACGTACTTACACGCACTTACAGGCACGTACACGCACTTATACGAATGTACACGCACTTATATGCGCTTACATGCACTTACTCGCACTTCCACGTCTTACACGCACTTCCACGCACTTATACACACTTACACACACTTACACGCACTTGCACTCACTTACATGCACTTGCACGCACTTATACGCGTGTAAGTGCGTATAATTACGTGTAAGTGCGTGTAAGTACGTGTAAGTACGTGTAAGTGCGCGTAAGTAATTGTAAGTGTGTGTAAGTGCGTGTAAGTGCGTGTAAGTGCGTGTAAGAATGTGTAAGTGCGTGTAAGTGCGTGTCAGTGCGTGTTAGTACGTGTAAGTTCATGTAAGTGCGTGTAAGTACGTGTAAGTGCGTGTAAGTGCGTGTCAGTGCGTGTTAGTACGTGTAAGTTCATGTAAGTGCGTGTAAGTACGTGTAAGTGCATGTAAGTGCATGTAAGTGCATGTAAGTGTGTGGAAGTGCGTGTAAGTAGGTATAAGAGCGTGCAAGTCTATGCAAGTGCATGCAAGTGTGTGTAAGTGTGTGCAAGTGCATGAAACTGCGTGTAAGTGCGTGTAAGTTTGTGAAGTGCATGTAAGTGTGTGTAAGTGCGTGCAAGTACGTGTTAGTGCGTGCAAGTGCGTGTAGGTGCGTGTAAGTGCGTGTAAGCGTGTGTAATTATGTGTATGTGCATATAAGTGTGTGGAAATGCATGTAAATACGCGGATGTGCATGTAAGTGTGTGTAAGTATGTGTAAGTACGTGTAAGTGCGTGCCAGTGCGTGCAAGTGCGTGCCAGTGCATTTAAGTTTATGTAAGTGCCTGTAAGTACGTTTAAGTGCGTGTATGTGCGTGTAAGTGCGTGCAAGGGTGTGTAAGTGGGTGTAAGTGCGTGTAAGTGCGTGTAAGTGCGTGTAAGTGCGTGTAAGTACCTGTTAGTGTGTGTAAGTACGTGTAAGTGCGTGTAAGTTCGTGTGAGTTTGTGTTAGTGCCTGTAAGTGCGTGTAAGTGCATGTAAGTGCGTGCAAGTGCGTGTAAGTGCGTGCAAGTGCATGTAAGTGTGTGTAAGTGCGTTTAAGTGCGTTTAAGTGCGTGTAAGACATGGAAGTGCGTGTGAGTTTGTGTAAGTACGTGCAAGTGCATGTACGTTCATATAAGTGCGTGTACGTGCGTGTAAGTGCGTGTAAGTACGTGTACGTGTGTATAAGTGTATGTAAGTGTGCGTAAGTTTGTGTAAGTTCGTGTAAGTTTGTATAAGTGTGTGTAAGTACGTATAAGTGCGTGTAAGTGTGTGTAAGTGTGTGTAAGTACGTGTAAGTGCGTGTAAGTGCATGTAAGTGCGTGTAAGTGCGTGTAAGTACGTGTAAGTGCGTGTAAGTGCATGTAAGTGCGTGTAAGTGCTTCTAAGTACGTGCCAGTGCGTACTAGTGCGTGCGAGTATGCGTAAGTTTGTGCAAGTACGTGTAAGTGCCTGTAGGGACGCGTAAGTGCGTGTAGGGGCGTGTAAGTGCGTGTAAGTACGTATAAGTGTGTGTAAACGCGTCTAAGTGTGTACAAGTGTGTGTAAGTGCGTGTAAGTGTATGTAAGTGCGTGTAAGTGCGTGTAAGTTTGCGCGGGTTTGTGTCAGTACGTTTAAGTGCTTATAAGTACGTGTAAGTGCGTATACGTNCAAGTGCGTGTAAGTGCGTGTAAGTGTGTTTAAGTATGTGTAAGTGCGTGTAAGTACGTGTAAGGTCGTGCAAGTATGTGTAAGTGTGTGTACGTTTGTGAAAGTACGTGTAAGTGTGTGTAAGTCCATGTAAGTGCATGTACGTATGTGTATGTGCGTGTAAGTGCGTGTACGTTTGTGTAAGTGTGTGTAAGTGTGTCTAAGTGCATGTAAGTGTGTGTAAGTGCGTGTGAGTTTGTATCAGTGCGTGTAAGTGCGTGTAAGTGCGTGTGAATGTGTGTAAGTACGTGTAAGTGCGTGTAAGTGCGTGTGAGTGTGTGTGAGTGCGTGTAAGTGTGTGTGAGTGCATGTAAGTATGTATAAGTTTGTGTAAGTGCGCATAAGTGCATGTACGTTTGTGTAAGTGCATATAAGTGTGTGTAAGATCGTCTCAGTGTGTGTAAGTGTGTGTAAGTACGTGTAAGTGCGTGTAAGTATGTGTAAGTGCGTGTTAGTGCATGTATGTTCATGTAACTGCGTATAAGTGCGTGGAAGTGTGTGTAAGTGCGTGTATGTACATGTAAGTGTGTGTATGTGCGTGTAAGTTTGTGTAAGTGCGTGTAAGTACGTGTAAGTGCGTGTAAGTACGTGTAAGTGCGTGTAAGTACGTGTAAGTGCGTGTAAGTACGTGTAAGTGCGTGTAAGTATGTGTAAGTGTGTGTAAGTGTGTGTAAGTGTGTGTCAGTATGTGTGAGTGCGTGTAAGTTCGTGTAAGTGCGTGTAAGTGCATGTAAGTGCATGTAAGTATGTATAAGTGCGTGGAAGTGTGTGTAAGTATGAGTAAGTGCGTGTCAGTGTGTATAAGTGTGTGCAAGTGTATGCAAATTCATGTAAACGCGTGTAAGTACGTGTAAGTGTGTGTAAGTTTTTGTAAGTGCATGTAAGTATGTGTAAGTGCGTATTAGTGCATGTAAGAGCGTGTAAGTGCGTGTAAGTACGTGTACGTTTTTGCAAGTGCGTG
Source organism: Penium margaritaceum (assembly GCA_023375785.1). Classification (NCBI taxonomy): domain Eukaryota; kingdom Viridiplantae; phylum Streptophyta; class Zygnematophyceae; order Desmidiales; family Peniaceae; genus Penium; species Penium margaritaceum. Next base: position 12,422 of record SZWC01031096.1, on the reverse strand, counting down.
TAAATACATGTAAGTGCATGTAAGTGCGTGTAAGTGCGTGCAAGTACGTGTAAGTGCGTCTAAGTGCCTGTAAGTGTGTGTAAGTGCGTCTAAGTGCGTGTAAGTATGTGTAAGTGCGTGTAAGTGCACATAAGTACGTGTAAGTGCGTGCACGTGCGTGCCAGTGCATGCCAGTATATGTAAATTTGGGTAAGTGCGTTTAAGTGCGTGTAAGTGCATGTAAGTGCGTGTAAGGGCGTCTAAGTGGGTGTAAGTGCGTGTAAATACATGTAAGTGTATGTAAATGCGTGTAAGTGCGTGTAAGTGCATGTAAGTGCATGTAAGTGCATGGAAGTGCATGTAAGTGCATGCCAGTGTGTGTAAGTTTGTGTAAGTGCATGTAAGTGCATGTAAGTGTGTGTAAGTGTGTTTAGGTGCGTGTAAGTGTGTGTAGGTGTGTGTAAGTGCATGTAAGTGTGTGTAAGTGTGTGTACGTCTATGTTAGTGCATGCAAGAGTGTGTACGTTTGTGAAAGTGCGTACAAGTACCTGTAATTTTGTGTAAGTACATGTACATGTGTGTAAGTGCGTGTAAGTGCGTGTAAGTTAGTGTAACTGTGTGTAATTGTGTGTAAGTGCGTGTAAGTGCGTGTAAATGCGTGTGAGTTTGTGTCAGTGCGTGTATGTTTAAGTGCGTGCAAGTGCGTGTAAGTGCGTGTAAGTGCTTGTAAGTGCATGTAAGTGCGTGTGAGTGCGTATAAGTGCGTGTAAGTACGTGTAAGTTGGTGTAAGTGTGTGTATATTTGTGTAAGTGCGTGTAAGTGTGTGCATGTGCGTGTGAGTGCGTGTAAGTATGTTTAAGTGCGTGTAAGTGCGTGTAAGTGCATGTAAGTGCTTGTAAGTTCATGTAAGTGTGTGTACGTACTTGTAAGTGCGTGTAAGTGTATGTAAGTACGTGTAAGTGCATATCAGTGCATGTAAGTGTATGTAAGTACGTGTAAGTGCATATCAGTGCATGTAAGTGTATGTAAGTACGTGTAAGTGCATATCAGTGCATGTAAGTGTATGTAAGTACGTGTAAGTGCATATCAGTGCATGTAAGTGTATGTAAGTACGTGTAAGTGCATATCAGTGCATGTAAGTGTATGTAAGTACGTGTAAGTGCATATCAGTGCATGTAAGTGTATGTAAGTACGTGTAAGTGCATATCAGTGCATGTAAGTGTATGTAAGTACGTGTAAGTGCATATCAGTGCATGTAAGTGTATGTAAGTACGTGTAAGTGCATATCAGTGCATGTAAGTGTATGTAAGTACGTGTAAGTGCATATCAGTGCATGTAAGTGTATGTAAGTACGTGTAAGTGCATATCAGTGCATGTAAGTGTATGTAAGTACGTGTAAGTGCATATCAGTGCATGTAAGTGTATGTAAGTACGTGTAAGTGCATATCAGTGCATGTAAGTGTATGTAAGTACGTGTAAGTGCATATCAGTGCATGTAAGTGTATGTAAGTACGTGTAAGTGCATATCAGTGCATGTAAGTGTATGTAAGTACGTGTAAGTGCATATCAGTGCATGTAAGTGTATGTAAGTACGTGTAAGTGCATATCAGTGCATGTAAGTGTATGTAAGTACGTGTAAGTGCATATCAGTGCATGTAAGTGTATGTAAGTACGTGTAAGTGCATATCAGTGCATGTAAGTGTATGTAAGTACGTGTAAGTGCATATCAGTGCATGTAAGTGTATGTAAGTACGTGTAAGTGCATATCAGTGCATGTAAGTGTATGTAAGTACGTGTAAGTGCATATCAGTGCATGTAAGTGTATGTAAGTACGTGTAAGTGCATATCAGTGCATGTAAGTGTATGTAAGTACGTGTAAGTGCATATCAGTGCATGTAAGTGTATGTAAGTACGTGTAAGTGCATATCAGTGCATGTAAGTGTATGTAAGTACGTGTAAGTGCATATCAGTGCATGTAAGTGTATGTAAGTACGTGTAAGTGCATATCAGTGCATGTAAGTGTATGTAAGTACGTGTAAGTGCATATCAGTGCATGTAAGTGTATGTAAGTACGTGTAAGTGCATATCAGTGCATGTAAGTGTATGTAAGTACGTGTAAGTGCATATCAGTGCATGTAAGTGTATGTAAGTACGTGTAAGTGCATATCAGTGCATGTAAGTGTATGTAAGTACGTGTAAGTGCATATCAGTGCATGTAAGTGTATGTAAGTACGTGTAAGTGCATATCAGTGCATGTAAGTGTATGTAAGTACGTGTAAGTGCATATCAGTGCATGTAAGTGTATGTAAGTACGTGTAAGTGCATATCAGTGCATGTAAGTGTATGTAAGTACGTGTAAGTGCATATCAGTGCATGTAAGTGTATGTAAGTACGTGTAAGTGCATATCAGTGCATGTAAGTGTATGTAAGTACGTGTAAGTGCATATCAGTGCATGTAAGTGTATGTAAGTACGTGTAAGTGCATATCAGTGCATGTAAGTGTATGTAAGTACGTGTAAGTGCATATCAGTGCATGTAAGTGTATGTAAGTACGTGTAAGTGCATATCAGTGCATGTAAGTGTATGTAAGTACGTGTAAGTGCATATCAGTGCATGTAAGTGTATGTAAGTACGTGTAAGTGCATATCAGTGCATGTAAGTGTATGTAAGTACGTGTAAGTGCATATCAGTGCATGTAAGTGTATGTAAGTACGTGTAAGTGCATATCAGTGCATGTAAGTGTATGTAAGTACGTGTAAGTGCATATCAGTGCATGTAAGTGTATGTAAGTACGTGTAAGTGCATATCAGTGCATGTAAGTGTATGTAAGTACGTGTAAGTGCATATCAGTGCATGTAAGTGTATGTAAGTACGTGTAAGTGCATATCAGTGCATGTAAGTGTATGTAAGTACGTGTAAGTGCATATCAGTGCATGTAAGTGTATGTAAGTACGTGTAAGTGCATATCAGTGCATGTAAGTGTATGTAAGTACGTGTAAGTGCATATCAGTGCATGTAAGTGTATGTAAGTACGTGTAAGTGCATATCAGTGCATGTAAGTGTATGTAAGTACGTGTAAGTGCATATCAGTGCATGTAAGTGTATGTAAGTACGTGTAAGTGCATATCAGTGCATGTAAGTGTATGTAAGTACGTGTAAGTGCATATCAGTGCATGTAAGTGTATGTAAGTACGTGTAAGTGCATATCAGTGCATGTAAGTGTATGTAAGTACGTGTAAGTGCATATCAGTGCATGTAAGTGTATGTAAGTACGTGTAAGTGCATATCAGTGCATGTAAGTGTATGTAAGTACGTGTAAGTGCATATCAGTGCATGTAAGTGTATGTAAGTACGTGTAAGTGCATATCAGTGCATGTAAGTGTATGTAAGTACGTGTAAGTGCATATCAGTGCATGTAAGTGTATGTAAGTACGTGTAAGTGCATATCAGTGCATGTAAGTGTATGTAAGTACGTGTAAGTGCATATCAGTGCATGTAAGTGTATGTAAGTACGTGTAAGTGCATATCAGTGCATGTAAGTGTATGTAAGTACGTGTAAGTGCATATCAGTGCATGTAAGTGTATGTAAGTACGTGTAAGTGCATATCAGTGCATGTAAGTGTATGTAAGTACGTGTAAGTGCATATCAGTGCATGTAAGTGTATGTAAGTACGTGTAAGTGCATATCAGTGCATGTAAGTGTATGTAAGTACGTGTAAGTGCATATCAGTGCATGTAAGTGTATGTAAGTACGTGTAAGTGCATATCAGTGCATGTAAGTGTATGTAAGTACGTGTAAGTGCATATCAGTGCATGTAAGTGTATGTAAGTACGTGTAAGTGCATATCAGTGCATGTAAGTGTATGTAAGTACGTGTAAGTGCATATCAGTGCATGTAAGTGTATGTAAGTACGTGTAAGTGCATATCAGTGCATGTAAGTGTATGTAAGTACGTGTAAGTGCATATCAGTGCATGTAAGTGTATGTAAGTACGTGTAAGTGCATATCAGTGCATGTAAGTGTATGTAAGTACGTGTAAGTGCATATCAGTGCATGTAAGTGTATGTAAGTACGTGTAAGTGCATATCAGTGCATGTAAGTGTATGTAAGTACGTGTAAGTGCATATCAGTGCATGTAAGTGTATGTAAGTACGTGTAAGTGCATATCAGTGCATGTAAGTGTATGTAAGTACGTGTAAGTGCATATCAGTGCATGTAAGTGTATGTAAGTACGTGTAAGTGCATATCAGTGCATGTAAGTGTATGTAAGTACGTGTAAGTGCATATCAGTGCATGTAAGTGTATGTAAGTACGTGTAAGTGCATATCAGTGCATGTAAGTGTATGTAAGTACGTGTAAGTGCATATCAGTGCATGTAAGTGTATGTAAGTACGTGTAAGTGCATATCAGTGCATGTAAGTGTATGTAAGTACGTGTAAGTGCATATCAGTGCATGTAAGTGTATGTAAGTACGTGTAAGTGCATATCAGTGCATGTAAGTGTATGTAAGTACGTGTAAGTGCATATCAGTGCATGTAAGTGTATGTAAGTACGTGTAAGTGCATATCAGTGCATGTAAGTGTATGTAAGTACGTGTAAGTGCATATCAGTGCATGTAAGTGTATGTAAGTACGTGTAAGTGCATATCAGTGCATGTAAGTGTATGTAAGTACGTGTAAGTGCATATCAGTGCATGTAAGTGTATGTAAGTACGTGTAAGTGCATATCAGTGCATGTAAGTGTATGTAAGTACGTGTAAGTGCATATCAGTGCATGTAAGTGTATGTAAGTACGTGTAAGTGCATATCAGTGCATGTAAGTGTATGTAAGTACGTGTAAGTGCATATCAGTGCATGTAAGTGTATGTAAGTACGTGTAAGTGCATATCAGTGCATGTAAGTGTATGTAAGTACGTGTAAGTGCATATCAGTGCATGTAAGTGTATGTAAGTACGTGTAAGTGCATATCAGTGCATGTAAGTGTATGTAAGTACGTGTAAGTGCATATCAGTGCATGTAAGTGTATGTAAGTACGTGTAAGTGCATATCAGTGCATGTAAGTGTATGTAAGTACGTGTAAGTGCATATCAGTGCATGTAAGTGTATGTAAGTACGTGTAAGTGCATATCAGTGCATGTAAGTGTATGTAAGTACGTGTAAGTGCATATCAGTGCATGTAAGTGTATGTAAGTACGTGTAAGTGCATATCAGTGCATGTAAGTGTATGTAAGTACGTGTAAGTGCATATCAGTGCATGTAAGTGTATGTAAGTACGTGTAAGTGCATATCAGTGCATGTAAGTGTATGTAAGTACGTGTAAGTGCATATCAGTGCATGTAAGTGTATGTAAGTACGTGTAAGTGCGTATACGTGCGTGTAAGTATGTGGAAGTGCGTGTAAATGCGTGTGAGTTTGTGTCAATGCGTGTAAGTGCGCGTAAGTGCGTGTACGTGCGTGTAAGTGCGTGAAAGTACGTGTATGTGTGTGTAAGTACATGTAAGAGCGCGTAAGTGCGTATAAGTACATGTAAGTGCGTGTAAGTGCGTGTATGTATGTGCAAGTGTATGTAATTGCGTGTCAGTATGTGTACGTGCGTATAAGTGCGTGTAAGTGCGTGTAAGTATGTGTAAGTGTATGTAAGTACGTGTAAGTGTGTGTACGTGCGTGTAAGTGCGTGTATGTTTGTGTGAGTTTGTGCCAGTACGTGTAAGTGTGTGAAGTGCGTGTAAGTGTGTGTAAGTGTGTGGAAGTGCGTGCATGTGTGTGTAAGTATGTGTCAGTGTGTGTAAGTGTGTGTAAGTTTATACAAGTGCGTGTAAGTTCGTGTAAGTTTGTGTAAGTGCGTGTACGTTTGTGTAAGTGCGTGTAAGTGCATGTAAGTGCGTGTACGTGTGTCTAAGTACGTGTAAGTGCATGTAAGTTTGTGTAAGTTTGTGTAAGTGTGTGTAAGCGTGTGTAAGTACGTATAAGTACGTGTAAGTGCGTGTGAGTTCGCGTGAGTGTGTAAAAGTACATTTAAGTGCGTGTAAGTGCGTGTAAGTACATGGAAGTACGTGTAAGTATGTGTAAGTACATGTAAGTGTATGTGAGTGTGTGTAAGTGTGTGCAAGTGTGTGTAAGCACGTGTAATTACGTGTAATTTCTTGTAAGTGCGTGTAAGTGTGTGTACCTTCGTAAAAGTGCGTATAAGTGCGTCTAAGTACATGTAAGTACGTGTACCTATGTGTAAGTGTGTGTACGTGTGTGTAAGTACGTGTAAGTGCGTGTAAGTGCATGTAAGTTTGTGTAAGTGCGTGTAAGTACGTGTACGTTCGTGTAAGTGCGTGTAAGTACGTGTAAGTGCGTGTAAGTGCATGTAAGTGTGTGTTAGTGCGTGTAAGTGCGTGTAAGTACTTGTACGTGCGTGTAAGTGCGTGTAAGTACCTGTATGTGCGTGTAAGTGTGTGTAAGTGCGTGTGAGTGCGTGTAAATGCATGTAAGTGTGAGTAAGTGCGTGTAAGTTTGTGTAAGTGCGTGTAAGTGTGTGTAAGTTCGTGTAAGTGTGTGTAAATACGTGTAAGTGCGTGTAAGTGCATGTAAGTTTGTGTAAGTGCGTGTAAGTACGTGTACGTTCGTGTAAGTGCGTGTAAGTACGTGTAAGTGCGTGTAAGTGCATGTAAGTGTGTGTTAGTGCGTGTAAGTGCGTGTAAGTACTTGTACGTGCGTGTAAGTGCGTGTAAGTACCTGTATGTGCGTGTAAGTGTGTGTAAGTGCGTGTGAGTGCGTGTAAATGCATGTAAGTGTGAGTAAGTGCGTGTAAGTTTGTGTAAGTGCGTGTAAGTGTGTGTAAGTTCGTGTAAGTGTGTGTAAATACGTGTAAGTGCGTGTAAGTGCATGTAAGTTTGTGTAAGTGCGTGTAAGTACGTGTACGTTCGTGTAAGTGCGTGTAAGTACGTGTAAGTGCGTGTAAGTGCATGTAAGTGTGTGTTAGTGCGTGTAAGTGCGTGTAAGTACTTGTACGTGCGTGTAAGTGCGTGTAAGTACCTGTATGTGCGTGTAAGTGTGTGTAAGTGCGTGTGAGTGCGTGTAAATGCATGTAAGTGTGAGTAAGTGCGTGTAAGTTTGTGTAAGTGCGTGTAAGTGTGTGTAAGTTCGTGTAAGTGTGTGTAAATACGTGTAAGTGCGTGTAAGTGCATGTAAGTTTGTGTAAGTGCGTGTAAGTACGTGTACGTTCGTGTAAGTGCGTGTAAGTACGTGTAAGTGCGTGTAAGTGCATGTAAGTGTGTGTTAGTGCGTGTAAGTGCGTGTAAGTACTTGTACGTGCGTGTAAGTGCGTGTAAGTACCTGTATGTGCGTGTAAGTGTGTGTAAGTGCGTGTGAGTGCGTGTAAATGCATGTAAGTGTGAGTAAGTGCGTGTAAGTTTGTGTAAGTGCGTGTAAGTGTGTGTAAGTTCGTGTAAGTGTGTGTAAATACGTGTAAGTGCGTGTAAGTGCATGTAAGTTTGTGTAAGTGCGTGTAAGTACGTGTACGTTCGTGTAAGTGCGTGTAAGTACGTGTAAGTGCATGTAAGTACCTGTAAGTTCGTGCCACTGTGAGTAAGTGCGTGTAAGTGTGTCTTGATACGTGTAAGTGTGTGTAAGTGCATGCAAGTGCATGTAAGTTTGTGTAAGTGCGTGTAAGTACGTGTAAGTGCGTGTAGGTACGTGTAAGTACGTGTAAGTTTATGTAAGTTTGTGTAAGTGCATATAAGTACGTGTAAGTCCGTGTTTGTGCATGTGAGTATGTGTAAGTATGTGTAAGTATGTGTAAATGTGTGTAAGTGTATGTAATTGTGTGCAAGTGATTGTAAGTGCATGTGAGTGTGTGTAAGCACGTAAAAGTATGTGTAAGTGTGTGTAAGTGCATGTAAGTGTGTGTCAGTGCGGGTAAGTGTGTGTTAGTTTATGTAAGTGCGTGCAATTTTGTGAAGTATATGTAAATGCCTGTAAGTGTGTGAAAGTGCGTTTACGTGCGTCTAAGTACATGCCAGTGCATGCGAGTCTGTGTAAGTTCGTGTAAGTGCATGTAAGTGCGTGTAAGTGTGTGTAATTGTGTGGAAGTGCGTGTAAGTGCTTGTAAGTATGTGGAAGTGTGTTTAAGTGTGTGTAAGTGCGTGTAAGTGCGTGTAAGTGCGTGTAGTGCATGTAAGTGCCTGTACGTTTGTGTAAGCTCATGTAAGTGCATGTAAGTGTGTGTAAGTTTGTATAGGTGCGTGTAAGTGCGTGTGAGTTTGTGTCAGTGTCTGTAAGTGCGTGTAAGTGCGTGTAAGAATGTGTAAATGTGTGTAAGTGCGTGTAGGTACATGGAAGAGTGTGTAAGTGCATGTGAGTGTGTGTAAGTGCGTGTAAGTACGTGTAAGTTTGTGTAAGTGCGTTTTATTACGTGTAAGTATGTATACATTCGTGTAAGTGTGTGTAAGTGTGTGTAAATACGTGTAGGTGCGTGTAAGTATGTGTAAGTGCGTGTAAATGCGTGTAAGTTTGTGTAAGTTCGTATAAGTTTTTGTAAGTGCGTGTGAGTTTGTGTAAGTGCGTGTAAGTGCGTGTGAGTTCGTGTCAGTGTGTGTAAGTGCGTGTAAGTACGTGTAAGTTGGTATAAGTGCGTGTAAGTACGTGTAAGTTCGTGTAAGTGCGTGTAAGTGTGTGTAAGTGCGTGTAAGGTTATGTAAGTGCGTGTGAGTTTGTGTCAATGCGTGTAAGTGCGCGTAAGTGCGTGAAAGTGCGTGTATGTGTGTAAGTATATGTAAGTACGTGTAAGTGCATATGAGTGCGTGTAAATGCATGTAAGTACGTGTGAGTACGTGTAAGTTTGTTTAAGTGCGGTAAGTGTGTGTACGTTCGTGTAAGTGTGTGTAAGTGCGTGTAAGTACCTATAAGTACGTGTAAGTGTGTGTAAGTGTGTGTAAGTTCCTGTAAGTGCATGTAAGTGCGTGTAAGTGCATGTAAGTATGTGTAGGTGTGTGTAAGTGCGTGTACGTACGTATAAGTGAGTGTAAGTGTGTATAAATGCATGTAAGTGCGTGTAAGTACGTGTAAGTGCGTGTAAGTGCGTGTAAGTGTGTGTAAGTGTGTGTAGGTACGTGTAAGTACGCGTAAGTGCGTTTAAGTGCGTGTGAGTACGTGTAAGTGCGTGTACGTTTGTGTAAGTGTGTGTAAGTACGTGTAAGTGCGTGTAAATGCGTGTAAGTGCGTGTAAGTGTGTGTAAGTGTGTGTAGGTACGTGTAAGTACGCGTAAGTGCGTTTAAGTGCGTGTGAGTACGTGTAAGTGCGTGTACGTTTGTGTAAGTGTGTGTAAGTACGTGTAAGTGCGTGTAAATGCGTGTAAGTGCGTGTAAGTGTGTGTAAGTGTGTGTAGGTACGTGTAAGTACGCGTAAGTGCGTTTAAGTGCGTGTGAGTACGTGTAAGTGCGTGTACGTTTGTGTAAGTGTGTGTAAGTACGTGTAAGTGCGTGTAAATGCGTGTAAGTGCGTGTAAGTGTGTGTAAGTGTGTGTAGGTACGTGTAAGTACGCGTAAGTGCGTTTAAGTGCGTGTGAGTACGTGTAAGTGCGTGTACGTTTGTGTAAGTGTGTGTAAGTACGTGTAAGTGCGTGTAAATGCGTGTAAGTGCGTGTAAGTGTGTGTAAGTGTGTGTAAGTTCCTGTAAGTGCATGTAAGTGCGTGTAAGTGCGTGTAAGTGCGTGTTAATGCATGTAAGTGCATGTAACTCCGTATAATTGTGTGTAAGTGTGTGAAAGTGTGTGTAAGTATGTGTAAGTACATGTAAGTACGTGTAAGTGCATGTTAGTACATGTAATTACGTGTCACTGCGTGTTAGTAAGAGTAAGTTCATGTAAGTGCGTGTAAGTATATGTAAGTGCATGTAAGTACGTGTAAGTGCGTGTAAGTGCGTGTAAGTACGTGTAAGTGCGTGTAAGTGTGTGCAAGTGCATGCAATTGCGTGTAAGTGCATGTAAGTGCGTGTAAGTATGTGTAAGTGTGTGTAAGTTGGTGTAAGTGCGCGTAAGTATGTGTAAGTACGTGTTAGTGTGTGTAAGTACGTGTAAGAGCGTGTAAGTGCGTGTAAGTGCGTGTAAGTGCGTGTAAGTCATGCAAGTGCGTGTAAGTGCATGCACGTGCGTGTAAGTGTGTGTAAGTACGTGTTAGTGTGTGTAAGTGTATGTAATTACGTGTAAGTGCGTGTAAGTGCGTGTAAGTGCGTGTAAGTGCATGTAAGTGCATGTATGTGTGTGCCGGTGCGTGCCATTGCGTGCCAGTACGTGTAAGTTTGTGTAAGTACGTGTAAGTGCGTGTAAGTGTGAGTAAGTGTGTGTAAGGGTATGTAAGTACGTGTAAGTACGTGTAATTGCGTGTAAGTGCGTGTATGTGCGTGTAAGTGGTTGTAAGTGCGTGCCAGTGCGTGCCAGTGCATGCCAGTGTGTACCAGTACGTATAAGTGCGTGTAAGTACGTGTAAGTGCACGCAAGTGTGTGTAATTACATGTAAGTACGTGTACGTTTGCGTGAGTTCGTGTCAGTGCGTGTAAGTACGTGTAAGTGCAAGTGCATGTAAGTGAGTGTAAGTGCGTAGAAGTGCGTGGAAGTGCGTGTAAGTACGTGGAAGTACATGTAAGTTCGTGGAAGTGGATGTAAGTGCGTGTACGTACGTACACGCACTTACATCCACTTCCACGAACTTACACGTACATATGTGTACGTGCGTGTAAGTGCGTGTACATGTGTGTAAGTGCGTGTAAGTACATGTAAGTTTGTGTAAGTTCGTGTAAGTGTGTGTAAGTATGTATAAGTACATGTATGTGCGTATAAGTGCGTATAGGTGTGTGTATGTGCATGTAAGTGTGTGTAAGTGCGTGTAAGTGCATGTATGTCCGTGTAAGTATGTATAAGTGCGTGCCACTGCATGCCAGTACGTGCCAATGCATGTACGTTTGTGTAAGTGCATGTTAGTGCGTGTAAGTGCGTGTAAGTACGTGTAAGTGCGTGTAAGGGCGTTTAAGTGCGTGTAAGTGCGTGTAAGTGCATGTAAGTGCTATAAGTGCATGTAAGTACGTTTAAGTGTGTGTAATTGGATGTAAGTGCGTGTAATTATGTGTAAGTTCGTGTGAGTTCATGTCCGTGCGTGTACGAGCCAGTAAGTGCGTGTAAGTGCGTGTAAGTGCATGTAAGTACGTGCAAGTGCGTGTAAGTACGTTTAAGTGCGTGGAAGTGCGTGTAAGTGTGTGGAAGTTTGTGTAAGTACGTGTAAGTGCGTATACATTCGTGAAAATGCATGTAAGTAGGTGCAAGTGCGTGTAAGTACATGTATGAGCGTGTAAGTGCCTGCAAGTGCGTGTAAGTTTGTGTAAGTGCGTGTAAGTGTGTGTAGGTGCATGTAAGTGCGTGTAAGTACATGTGAATTCATGTCAGGGGTGAAAGTACGTGAAAGTACGTGTAAGTGCGTGTACGTGCGTGCAAGTGTGCGTAAGTGCGTGTAAGTGCGTGTGAGTGCGTGTTAGTGCGTGTAAGTACGTGTACGTTTGTGTAAGTGCGTGTAAGTATATGTACATTTGTATAAGTGCCTATAAGTACGTGTAAGTGCGTGTGAGTGCGTGTAAGTTTCTGTCAGTGTGTGTCAGTACGTGTACGTGTGCATAAGTGCGTGTAAGTGCGTGTATGTACGTGTAAGTACGTGTAAGTTTGTGTAAGTGCGTGTAAGTGTGTGTAATTGCGTGTAAGTGTGTGTATGTGTGTGTAAGTACGTGTAAGTGCGTGTAAGTTTGTGTACGTGTATGTAAGTACGTGTAAGTGAGTGTAAGTGCATGTACATGCGTGTAAATGCGTGTAAGTACGTGTAAATGAGTGCAAGTGCTTGTAAGTATATATAAGTGTGTGTACGTGTGTGTAAGTGCGTGTAAGTGCGTGTAAGTATGTGTAAGTGCGTGTTACTGCGTGTAAGTGCGTGTCAGTACGTGTAAGTGCATGTAAGTTTTTGTAAGTGCGTGTAAGTTCATGTAAGATTGGGTAAGTGCGTGTAAGTGCTTGTGTGTGTGCGTGAGTGCGTGTAAGTGTGTTTAAATTGCGAGTTGGTTTTCTAAGTACGTAGAAGTGTGTGTACGTTAGTGTAAGTGGGTGCAAGTGTATGTAAGTGCATGTACGTGCGTGTACGTGTGTGTAAGTGCGTGTAAGTTCGTGTAAGTTTGTGTAAGTACGTGTACGTGTGTGTAACTGTGTGTAAGTTTGTGTAAGTGCGTGTAAGTGCGTGTGAGTTTGTGTCAGTGCGTGTAAGTGCATGTAAGTGCATGTAAGTACGTGTAAGTGCATGTAAGTACGTGTAAGTGCGTGCAAGTATGTGTAAGTACGTATGAGTGTGTGTAAGTGCGTCTTACTGTGTGTAAGTGTGTGTAAGTGTGTGTACGTGCGTGTAAGTATGTGTACGTTTGTGTAAGT
>SZWC01031093.1:8714-23130 GCA_023375785.1 Penium margaritaceum | reverse complement strand
ACTTCCATCCCAACTTCCAACCCAACTTCCAACCCAATTTCCAACCCATCTCCCATCTGAACTTGGAACTGAACTTGCAACCCAACTTCCAACCAAACTTCCAACCCAGCTTCCAACCCAACTTCAGACCCAACTTCCAACCCAACTTCCAACCCAGCTCCCAACCCAACTTCCACTCCAACTTCCAACCCAACTTCCAACCCAACTTCCAACCCAACTTCCAACCCAACTTCCAACCCAATTTCTAACCTAACTTCCAACCCAACATCCAACCCAACTTCCAAATCAACTTCCAGCTCAACTTCCAACCCAACTTCCAACCCAACTTCCAAGCCAACCTCCACTCCAATGTCCAACCCAAGTTCCAACCAAATTTCCAACCCAACTTACATCCCAACTTTCATCCCAAATTCCAACCCAACTTCTATCCCAACTTCCTACCCAACATCGAACTCAACTTCCAACCCAACTTCCAACCCCACTTCCAGCAAACATCAACCCTGCTTGCAACCCAACTTCCAACCCAAATTCCAATCCAACTTCCAACCCAACTTCCAAGGAAACTTTCAACCCAACTTCCAACCCAATTTCCAGCACAACTTCCAACCCAACTTCCAACCCAACTTCCAACCCAACTTCCAGCACAACTTCCAACCCAACTTTCAACCCCACACCCAACCCAACTTCCAACCCAACTTCCATCCCAACTTCCAACCCAACTTCCAACCCAACTTCCATCCCATCTCCCATCCGAACTTGGAACTGAACTTGCAACCCAACTTCCAACCCAACTTCCAACCCAGCTTCCAACCCAACTTCAGACCCAACATCCAACCCAACTTCCAACCCAACTTCCAACCCAGCTCCCAACCCAACTTCCAATCCAATTTCCAACCCAACTTCCAACCCAAATTCCAACCCAACTTCCAACCCAACTTCCAACCCAACTTCCATCCCAACTTTCATCCCAAATTCCAACCCAACTTCCATCCCAACTTCCTACCCAACTTCGAACTCAACTTCCAACCTTATTTCCAACCCCACTTCCAGCTAACTTCCAACCCAATTTGCAACCCAACTTCCAACCCAACTTCCAACCCAACTTCCAACCCAACTTCCAAGCCAACTTCAAACCCAACTTCCAACCCAACTTCCACTCCAACTTCCAACCCAACTTCCAACCCAACTTCCAACCCAACTTCCAACCCAAATTCCAAACCAACTTCCAACCCAACGTCCATCCAAACTTCTAACCCAAGTTCCAACCCAAGTTCCAACCCAATTTTCAACCCAATTTCCAACCCAACTTCCAACTCAACTTCCAACCCAACTTCCAACCCAACTTCCATCCCAACTTCAATCCCAACTTCCAACCCAACTTCCATCCCAACTTCCATACCAACTTCGAACTCAACTTCCAAGCCAACTTCCAACCCAACTTTCAAACCAACTTCCAACCCAACTTCCAACCCTACTTCCAACCCAACTTCCAACACAACTTCCAAGCCAACTTCCAACCCAACCTCGAACCCAACTTCCAACCCAACTTCCAACCAAACTTCCATCCCAACTTCCAACCCAACTTCGAACTCAGCTTCCAACCCAACTTCCAACCCCACTTCCAGCTAACTTCCAACCCAACTTCCAACCCAACTTCCAACCAAACTTCCATCCCAACTTCCAACCCAACTTCGAACTCAGCTTCCAACCCAACTTCCAACCCCACTTCCAGCTAACTTCCAACCCAACTTGCAATCCAACTTCCAACAAAACCTCCATCCCAACTTCCATCCCAACTTTCAACCCAACTTCCAACCCAACTTCCAACCCAACTTTCAACCCCACACCCAACCCAACTTCCAACCCAACTTCCATCCCAACTTCCAACCCAACTTCCAACCCAATTTCCAACCCAACTTCCAACCCAACTTCCCACCCAACTTCCAAGTCAACTTCCAACCCAACTTCCAACCCAATTTCCAACCCAACTTCCAACCCAACTTCCCACCCAACTTCCAAGTCAACTTCCAACCCAACTTCCAACCCAATTTCCAACCCAACTTCCAACCCAACTTCCCACCCAACTTCCAAGTCAACTTCCAACCCAACTTCCAACCCAATTTCCAACCCAACTTCCAACCCAACTTCCCACCCAACTTCCAAGTCAACTTCCAACCCAACTTCCAACCCAATTTCCAACCCAACTTCCAACCCAACTTCCCACCCAACTTCCAAGTCAACTTCCAACCCAACTTCCAACCCAATTTCCAACCCAACTTCCAACCCAACTTCCCACCCAACTTCCAAGTCAACTTCCAACCCAACTTCCAACCCAATTTCCAACCCAACTTCCAACCCAACTTCCCACCCAACTTCCAAGTCAACTTCCAACCCAACTTCCAACCCAATTTCCAACCCAACTTCCAACCCAACTTCCCACCCAACTTCCAAGTCAACTTCCAACCCAACTTCCAACCCAATTTCCAACCCAACTTCCAACCCAACTTCCCACCCAACTTCCAAGTCAACTTCCAACCCAACTTCCAACCCAATTTCCAACCCAACTTCCAACCCAACTTCCCACCCAACTTCCAAGTCAACTTCCAACCCAACTTCCAACCCAATTTCCAACCCAACTTCCAACCCAACTTCCCACCCAACTTCCAAGTCAACTTCCAACCCAACTTCCAACCCAATTTCCAACCCAACTTCCAACCCAACTTCCCACCCAACTTCCAAGTCAACTTCCAACCCAACTTCCAACCCAATTTCCAACCCAACTTCCAACCCAACTTCCCACCCAACTTCCAAGTCAACTTCCAACCCAACTTCCAACCCAATTTCCAACCCAACTTCCAACCCAACTTCCCACCCAACTTCCAAGTCAACTTCCAACCCAACTTCCAACCCAATTTCCAACCCAACTTCCAACCCAACTTCCCACCCAACTTCCAAGTCAACTTCCAACCCAACTTCCAACCCAATTTCCAACCCAACTTCCAACCCAACTTCCCACCCAACTTCCAAGTCAACTTCCAACCCAACTTCCAACCCAATTTCCAACCCAACTTCCAACCCAACTTCCCACCCAACTTCCAAGTCAACTTCCAACCCAACTTCCAACCCAATTTCCAACCCAACTTCCAACCCAACTTCCCACCCAACTTCCAAGTCAACTTCCAACCCAACTTCCAACCCAATTTCCAACCCAACTTCCAACCCAACTTCCCACCCAACTTCCAAGTCAACTTCCAACCCAACTTCCAACCCAATTTCCAACCCAACTTCCAACCCAACTTCCCACCCAACTTCCAAGTCAACTTCCAACCCAACTTCCAACCCAATTTCCAACCCAACTTCCAACCCAACTTCCCACCCAACTTCCAAGTCAACTTCCAACCCAACTTCCAACCCAATTTCCAACCCAACTTCCAACCCAACTTCCCACCCAACTTCCAAGTCAACTTCCAACCCAACTTCCAACCCAATTTCCAACCCAACTTCCAACCCAACTTCCCACCCAACTTCCAAGTCAACTTCCAACCCAACTTCCAACCCAATTTCCAACCCAACTTCCAACCCAACTTCCCACCCAACTTCCAAGTCAACTTCCAACCCAACTTCCAACCCAATTTCCAACCCAACTTCCAACCCAACTTCCCACCCAACTTCCAAGTCAACTTCCAACCCAACTTCCAACCCAATTTCCAACCCAACTTCCAACCCAACTTCCCACCCAACTTCCAAGTCAACTTCCAACCCAACTTCCAACCCAATTTCCAACCCAACTTCCAACCCAACTTCCCACCCAACTTCCAAGTCAACTTCCAACCCAACTTCCAACCCAATTTCCAACCCAACTTCCAACCCAACTTCCCACCCAACTTCCAAGTCAACTTCCAACCCAACTTCCAACCCAATTTCCAACCCAACTTCCAACCCAACTTCCCACCCAACTTCCAAGTCAACTTCCAACCCAACTTCCAACCCAATTTCCAACCCAACTTCCAACCCAACTTCCCACCCAACTTCCAAGTCAACTTCCAACCCAACTTCCAACCCAATTTCCAACCCAACTTCCAACCCAACTTCCCACCCAACTTCCAAGTCAACTTCCAACCCAACTTCCAACCCAATTTCCAACCCAACTTCCAACCCAACTTCCCACCCAACTTCCAAGTCAACTTCCAACCCAACTTCCAACCCAATTTCCAACCCAACTTCCAACCCAACTTCCCACCCAACTTCCAAGTCAACTTCCAACCCAACTTCCAACCCAATTTCCAACCCAACTTCCAACCCAACTTCCCACCCAACTTCCAAGTCAACTTCCAACCCAACTTCCAACCCAATTTCCAACCCAACTTCCAACCCAACTTCCCACCCAACTTCCAAGTCAACTTCCAACCCAACTTCCAACCCAATTTCCAACCCAACTTCCAACCCAACTTCCCACCCAACTTCCAAGTCAACTTCCAACCCAACTTCCAACCCAATTTCCAACCCAACTTCCAACCCAACTTCCCACCCAACTTCCAAGTCAACTTCCAACCCAACTTCCAACCCAATTTCCAACCCAACTTCCAACCCAACTTCCCACCCAACTTCCAAGTCAACTTCCAACCCAACTTCCAACCCAATTTCCAACCCAACTTCCAACCCAACTTCCCACCCAACTTCCAAGTCAACTTCCAACCCAACTTCCAACCCAATTTCCAACCCAACTTCCAACCCAACTTCCCACCCAACTTCCAAGTCAACTTCCAACCCAACTTCCAACCCAATTTCCAACCCAACTTCCAACCCAACTTCCCACCCAACTTCCAAGTCAACTTCCAACCCAACTTCCAACCCAATTTCCAACCCAACTTCCAACCCAACTTCCCACCCAACTTCCAAGTCAACTTCCAACCCAACTTCCAACCCAATTTCCAACCCAACTTCCAACCCAACTTCCCACCCAACTTCCAAGTCAACTTCCAACCCAACTTCCAACCCAATTTCCAACCCAACTTCCAACCCAACTTCCCACCCAACTTCCAAGTCAACTTCCAACCCAACTTCCAACCCAATTTCCAACCCAACTTCCAACCCAACTTCCCACCCAACTTCCAAGTCAACTTCCAACCCAACTTCCAACCCAATTTCCAACCCAACTTCCAACCCAACTTCCCACCCAACTTCCAAGTCAACTTCCAACCCAACTTCCAACCCAATTTCCAACCCAACTTCCAACCCAACTTCCCACCCAACTTCCAAGTCAACTTCCAACCCAACTTCCAACCCAAATCCAAACCCACTTCCAACCCAACGTCCATCCAAACTTCTAACCCAAGTTCCAACCCAAGTTCCAACCCAATTTTCATCCCAATTTCCAACCCAACATCCAGCTCAACTTCCAACCCAACTTCCAACCCAACTTCCATCCCAACTTCAATCCCAACTTCCAACCCAACTTCCATCCCAACTTCCATACCAACTTCGAACTCAACTTCCAAGCCAACTTCAAACCCAACTTTCAAACCAACTTCCAACCCTACTTCCAACCCAACTTCCAACACAACTTCCAAGCCAACTTCCAACCCAACCTCGAACCAAACTTCCAACCCAACTTGCAACCAAACTTCCATCCCAATTCCAACCCAACTTCGAACTCAACTTCCAACCCAACTTCCAACCCCACCTCCAGCTAACTTCCAACCCAACTTGCAACCCAAATTCCAACAAAACCTCCATCCCAACTTCCATCCCAACTTTCAACCCAACTTCCAACCCAACTTCCAACCCAACTTTCAACCCCACACCACACCCAACTTCCAACCCAACTTCCATCCCAACTTCCAACCTAGCTTCCAACCCAACTTCCATCCCATCTCCCATCCGAACTTGGAACTCAACCTGCAACCAAACTTCCAACCCAAATTCCAACCCAACTTCCAACCCAACTTCCAACCCAACTTTCATCCCAACTTCCATCCCAATTTCGAACTCAACTTCCAACCCAACTTCCATCCCGACTTCCATCCCAACTTCCAACCCAACTTTCATCCCAACTTCCATCCCAATTTCGAACTCAACTTCCAACCCAACTTCCATCCCGACTTCCATCCCAACTTCCAACCCAACTTTCATCCCAACTTCCATCCCAATTTCGAACTCAACTTCCAACCCAACTTCCATCCCGACTTCCATCCCAACTTCCAACCCAACTTTCATCCCAACTTCCATCCCAATTTCGAACTCAACTTCCAACCCAACTTCCATCCCGACTTCCATCCCAACTTCCAACCCAACTTTCATCCCAACTTCCATCCCAATTTCGAACTCAACTTCCAACCCAACTTCCATCCCGACTTCCATCCCAACTTCCAACCCAACTTTCATCCCAACTTCCATCCCAATTTCGAACTCAACTTCCAACCCAACTTCCATCCCGACTTCCATCCCAACTTCCAACCCAACTTTCATCCCAACTTCCATCCCAATTTCGAACTCAACTTCCAACCCAACTTCCATCCCGACTTCCATCCCAACTTCCAACCCAACTTTCATCCCAACTTCCATCCCAATTTCGAACTCAACTTCCAACCCAACTTCCATCCCGACTTCCATCCCAACTTCCAACCCAACTTTCATCCCAACTTCCATCCCAATTTCGAACTCAACTTCCAACCCAACTTCCATCCCGACTTCCATCCCAACTTCCAACCCAACTTTCATCCCAACTTCCATCCCAATTTCGAACTCAACTTCCAACCCAACTTCCATCCCGACTTCCATCCCAACTTCCAACCCAACTTTCATCCCAACTTCCATCCCAATTTCGAACTCAACTTCCAACCCAACTTCCATCCCGACTTCCATCCCAACTTCCAACCCAACTTTCATCCCAACTTCCATCCCAATTTCGAACTCAACTTCCAACCCAACTTCCATCCCGACTTCCATCCCAACTTCCAACCCAACTTTCATCCCAACTTCCATCCCAATTTCGAACTCAACTTCCAACCCAACTTCCATCCCGACTTCCATCCCAACTTCCAACCCAACTTTCATCCCAACTTGCAACCCAACTTCCAACCCAACTTCCGACCCAACTTCCAACCTAACTTCCAACCCAACTTCCAACCCAAGTTACAACCCAAGTTCCAACCCAACTTCCAACCCAACTTCCAACCCAGCTTCCAAACCACCTTCCAACCCAACTTCCAACCCGACTTCCAACACAACTTCCAACCCAGCTTCCAACCCAACTTCAAACTAAACTTCCATCTCAGCCTCCAACCCAACTTCCATTCCAACTTCCATCCCAACTTCCATCCCAACTTCCATCCCAACTTCCAACCCAGCTTCCAACCCAACTTCCAACCTAGCTTCCAACCCAACTTCCAATCCAACTTCCATCCCAACTTCCATCCCAACTTCCATCCCAACTTCCAACCCAGCTTCCAACCCAACTTCCAACCTAGCTTCCAACCCAACTTCCAACCCAACTTCCAATCCAACTTACAACCCAACTTCCAACCCAAATTCCAACCTAACATCCAACCCAACTTCCAACCCAACTTCCAACCCAACTTCAATCCCAACTTCTAACCCAACTTCCCACCCAACTTCCAACCAAACTTCCATCCCAACTTCCATCCCAACTTCCAACCCAACTTCCAACCCAACTTCCAACCCAACTTCAATCCCAACCTCCAACCCAGATTCTAGCCAAACTTCCAACCCAACTTCCATCTCAACTTTCATCCCAACTTTGATATCAACTTGCAACCCAACTTCCAACCCAACTTCCAACCCAACTTCCGACCCCACTTCCAACCCAACATTCAACCCAACTTCCAATCCAACTTCACACCTAACTTCCAACCCAATTTTCACCCTAGCCTCCATCCCAACTTCCAACCCAACTTCCATCCCAACTTCCATTCCAACTTCAAACTCAACTTCCAACCCAACTTCCAACCCAGCTTCCAACCCAACTTCCAATCCAACTTCCAACCCAACTTCCAACCCAGCTTCCAACCCAACTTCCAACCCATCTTTCAACCCAAATTCCAACCCAACTTCCAACCCAGCTTCCAAACCGAACTTGCAACCCAGGTTCCAGCCCGACTTCCAACCCAACTTCCAACCCCAGTTCCAACCCAACTTCAAACCCAACTTCCAATCCAACTTCCAACCCAACGTCTACCCGAACGTCCAACACAACTTCCATCCCAACTTAGAACCCAACTTCCAACCCAACTTCCAACCCAATTTCCAACCCAACATCCAACCAAACATCCAACCCAACTTCCAACCCAACTTCAATCCCAACTTCTAACCCAACATCCAACCCAACTTCCAACCCAAGTGCCATCCCAACTCCAACCCAACTTTCAACCCAATTTCCAACCCAACTTCCATCCCAACCTCCAAGCCAACTTCCAACCAAGCTTCCAACCCAAGTTCCATCCCAACTCCCATCCCAACTTTGACATCAACTTGTAGCCCAACTTCCAACCCAACTTCCAACCCAACTTCCATCCCAACTTCCATCCCAACTTCCATCCCAACTTCCATCCCAACTTCCATCCCAACTTCCATCCCAACTTCCATCCCAACTTCCATCCCAACTTCCATCCCAACTTCCATCCCAACTTCCATCCCAACTTCCATCCCAACTTCCATCCCAACTTCCATCCCAACTTCCATCCCAACTTCCATCCCAACTTCCATCCCAACTTCCATCCCAACTTCCATCCCAACTTCCATCCCAACTTCCATCCCAACTTCCATCCCAACTTCCATCCCAACTTCCATCCCAACTTCCATCCCAACTTCCATCCCAACTTCCATCCCAACTTCCATCCCAACTTCCATCCCAACTTCCATCCCAACTTCCATCCCAACTTCCATCCCAACTTCCATCCCAACTTCCATCCCAACTTCCATCCCAACTTCCATCCCAACTTCCATCCCAACTTCCATCCCAACTTCCATCCCAACTTCCATCCCAACTTCCATCCCAACTTCCATCCCAACTTCCATCCCAACTTCCATCCCAACTTCCATCCCAACTTCCATCCCAACTTCCATCCCAACTTCCATCCCAACTTCCATCCCAACTTCCATCCCAACTTCCATCCCAACTTCCATCCCAACTTCCATCCCAACTTCCATCCCAACTTCCATCCCAACTTCCATCCCAACTTCCATCCCAACTTCCATCCCAACTTCCATCCCAACTTCCATCCCAACTTCCATCCCAACTTCCATCCCAACTTCCATCCCAACTTCCATCCCAACTTCCATCCCAACTTCCATCCCAACTTCCATCCCAACTTCCATCCCAACTTCCATCCCAACTTCCATCCCAACTTCCATCCCAACTTCCATCCCAACTTCCATCCCAACTTCCATCCCAACTTCCATCCCAACTTCCATCCCAACTTCCATCCCAACTTCCATCCCAACTTCCATCCCAACTTCCATCCCAACTTCCATCCCAACTTCCATCCCAACTTCCATCCCAACTTCCATCCCAACTTCCATCCCAACTTCCATCCCAACTTCCATCCCAGCTTCGAACTCAACTTCCAACCCAACTTCCAACCCAACTTCCATCCCAACTTCTAGCCCAACTATCAACCCAACTTCCAACACAACTTCCAACCCAACTTCAAACCCAACCTCCATCCCAACTTCCATCCCAAATTCCAACCCAACTTCCATCCCAACTTCCATCCCAACTTCGAACTCAACTTCCAACCCAACTTCCAACCCAACTTCCAACCCAACTTCCAACCCAACTTCCAACCCAACTTCCAACCCAACTTCCAACCCAACTCCCAACCCAACTTCCAACCCAACTTTCAACCCAACTTCCATCCCAACTTCTATCCTAAATTCCAACCCAACTTCCATCCCAACTTCCAACCCAACTTCAAACTCACCTTCCAACCCAACTTCCAACCTCACTTCCAGCTAACTTCCAACCCAACTTGCAACCCAACTTCCAACCCAACTTCCAACCGAACTTCCAACCCAACTTCCAACCCAACTTCCAGCCCAACTTCCATCCCAACTTCCAACCCAACTTCGAACTCAACTTCCAACCCAACTTACAACCCTCTTCCAGCAAACTTCCAACCCAACTTTCAACCCATCTTCCAACCCAACTTCCAACCGAACATCCAACCCAAGTTCCAACCCAACTTCCAACCCATCTTCCATCCCAACTTCCAACCCAAATTCGAACTCAACTTCCAACCCAACTTCCAACCCTCTTCCAGCAATCTTCCAACCCAACTTGCAACCCAACTTCCAACCCAACTTCCAACCCAACTTTCAACCCAACGTGCAACCCAACTTCCAACCCAACTTTCAACCCAACGTGCAACCCAACTTCCAACCCAACTTTCAACCCAACGTGCAACCCAACTTCCAACCCAACTTTCAACCCAACGTGCAACCCAACTTCCAACCCAACTTTCAACCCAACGTGCAACCCAACTTCCAACCCAACTTTCAACCCAACGTGCAACCCAACTTCCAACCCAACTTTCAACCCAACGTGCAACCCAACTTCCAACCCAACTTTCAACCCAACGTGCAACCCAACTTCCAACCCAACTTTCAACCCAACGTGCAACCCAACTTCCAACCCAACTTTCAACCCAACGTGCAACCCAACTTCCAACCCAACTTTCAACCCAACGTGCAACCCAACTTCCAACCCAACTTTCAACCCAACGTGCAACCCAACTTCCAACCCAACTTTCAACCCAACGTGCAACCCAACTTCCAACCCAACTTTCAACCCAACGTGCAACCCAACTTCCAACCCAACTTTCAACCCAACGTGCAACCCAACTTCCAACCCAACTTTCAACCCAACGTGCAACCCAACTTCCAACCCAACTTTCAACCCAACGTGCAACCCAACTTCCAACCCAACTTTCAACCCAACGTGCAACCCAACTTCCAACCCAACTTTCAACCCAACGTGCAACCCAACTTCCAACCCAACTTTCAACCCAACGTGCAACCCAACTTCCAACCCAACTTTCAACCCAACGTGCAACCCAACTTCCAACCCAACTTTCAACCCAACGTGCAACCCAACTTCCAACCCAACTTTCAACCCAACGTGCAACCCAACTTCCAACCCAACTTTCAACCCAACGTGCAACCCAACTTCCAACCCAACTTTCAACCCAACGTGCAACCCAACTTCCAACCCAACTTTCAACCCAACGTGCAACCCAACTTCCAACCCAACTTTCAACCCAACGTGCAACCCAACTTCCAACCCAACTTTCAACCCAACGTGCAACCCAACTTCCAACCCAACTTTCAACCCAACGTGCAACCCAACTTCCAACCCAACTTTCAACCCAACGTGCAACCCAACTTCCAACCCAACTTTCAACCCAACGTGCAACCCAACTTCCAACCCAACTTTCAACCCAACGTGCAACCCAACTTCCAACCCAACTTTCAACCCAACGTGCAACCCAACTTCCAACCCAACTTTCAACCCAACGTGCAACCCAACTTCCAACCCAACTTTCAACCCAACGTGCAACCCAACTTCCAACCCAACTTTCAACCCAACGTGCAACCCAACTTCCAACCCAACTTTCAACCCAACGTGCAACCCAACTTCCAACCCAACTTTCAACCCAACGTGCAACCCAACTTCCAACCCAACTTTCAACCCAACGTGCAACCCAACTTCCAACCCAACTTTCAACCCAACGTGCAACCCAACTTCCAACCCAACTTTCAACCCAACGTGCAACCCAACTTCCAACCCAACTTTCAACCCAACTTCCAACCTAACTTCCACCCCAACTTCCATCCCAACTTCCACCCCAACTTCCAACCCAACTTCCATCCCAACTTCCTACCCAACATCCAACTCAACTTCCAACCCAACTTCCAACCCCACTTCCAGCTAACGTCCAACCCAACTTGCAACCCAACTTCCAACTCAACTTCCAACCCAACTTCCAACCCAACTTCCAACCCAACTTTCAACCCAACTTCCAACTCAACTTCCAACTCAACTTCCAACCCAACTTCCAACCCAACTTCCAACCTAGCTTCCAACCCCAATTCCATCCCAACTTCCATCCCAAATTCCAACCCAACTTCCATCCCAACTTCCATTCCAACTTCGAACTCAACTTCCAACCCAGCATCCAACCCAGCTTCCAACCCAACTTCCAACCCAACTTCCAACACGACTTCCAACCACACTTCCAACCCAACTTCCAACCCAACTTCCAACGCAACTTTCAACCCAACTTTCAACCCGACTTCCCACCCAACTTCCAACCCAACTTCCAATCCAACTTCCAACCCAACTTCCAATCCAACTTCCAACCCAACTTCCAAACCAACTTCCAACCCAACTTCCAACACAACTTCCAACCCAACTCCAACCCAACTTCTTACCCAACTTCCATCCCAAATTCCTACCCAAATTCCAACCCAATTTGGAACCCAACTTCCAACCCAACTTCCAACCCAACTTCCATCCCAACTTCCATCCCAAATTCCAACCCAACTTCCATCCCAACTTCCATCCCATCTTCGAACTCAACTTCCATCCCAACTTCCATCCCAACTTCAAACTCAACTTCCAACCCAACTTCCATCCCGACTTCCATCCCAACTTCCAACCCAACTTCCAACACAACTTCCGACCCAACTTCCAACCCAACTTCCAACCCAACTTCCAACCCGACTTCCAACCCACCTCACAACCCAACTTGTAACCCAACTTTCAACCCAACTTCCAACCCAACTTCCAACCCAACTTCCAACCCTCTTCCAGCAATCTTCCAACCCAACTTGCAACCCAACTTCCAACCCAACTTCGAACCCAGCTCCCAACCCAACTTCCAAACCAACTTCCAACCCAGCTTCCAACCCAACTTCCAACCCAACTTCCAACCCAATTTCCAACCCAACCTCCAACCCAACTTCCAACCCAACTTCCAAGCCAACTTCCAACCCAACTTCCAACTCCACTTTCAACCCCACTTCCAACCCAACTTCCAACCCAACCTCTAACCCAATGTCCAACCCAACTTCCATCCCAGCTTTCATCCCAACTTCCAACCCAACTTCCATCCCAACTTCCTACCCAACTTCCAACTCAACTTCCAACCCAACTTCCAACCCCACTTCCAGCTAACGTCCAACCCAACTTGCAACCCAACTTCCAACTCAACTTCCAACCCAACTTCAAACCCAACTTCCAAGCCAACTTTCAACCCAACTTCCAACTCAACTTCCAACTCAACTTCCAACCCAACTTCCAACCCAACTTCCAACCTAGCTTCCAACCCCAATTCCATCCCAACTTCCATCCCAACTTCCAGCCCAACTTCCATCCCAACTTCCATTCCAACTTCGAACTCAACTTCCAACCCAGCTTCCAACCCAGCTTCCAACCCAACTTCCAACCCAACTTCCAACACGACTTCCAACCACACTTCCAACTCAACTTCCAACCCAACTTCCAACGCAACTTTCAACCCAACTTTCAACCCGACTTCCCACCCAACTTCCAACCCAACTTCCAATCCAACTTCCAACCCAACTTCCAATCCAACTTCCAACCCAACATCCAAACCAACTTCCAACCCAACTTCCAACACAACTTCCAACCCAACTCCAACCCAACTTCTTACCCAACTTCCATCCCAAATTCCTACCCAAATTCCAACCCAACTTGGAACCCAACTTCCAACCCAACTTCCAACCCAACTTCCATCCCAACTTCCATCCCAAATTCCAACCCAACTTCCATCCCATCTTCGAACTCAACTTCCATCCCAACTTCCATCCCAACTTCCAACTCAACTTCCATCCCAACTTCCAACCCAACTTCTAACCCAACTTCCAACCAAACGTCCAACCCAACATCCAACCAAAACTTCCAACCCAACTTCCAACCCAGCGTCCAACCCAACTTCCAACCCAACTTCCAACCCCACTTCCAACTCAACTTCCAACCCAACTTCCAACCCAACTTCCAACCCGACTTCCAACCCACCTCACAACCCAACTTGTAACCCAACTTTCAACCCAACTTCCAACCCAACTTCCAACCCAACTTCCAACCTAACTTCCAACCCAACTTACAGCCCAACTTCAATCCTAACTTCTATGCCAACTTCCAACCCAACTTCCAACCCAAGTTACAACCCAAGTTCCAACCCAAGTTCCAACCCAACTTCCATCCCAACCTCCCACCCAACTTCCAACCCAACTTCCAACCCAACGTCCAACCCAGCTTCCAAACCACCTTCCAACCCAACTTCCAACCCAACATCCAACCCAACATCCAACCCAGCTTCCAACCCAACTTCCAACTAAACTTCCATCTCAGCCTCCAACCCAACTTCCATTC
>SZWC01031091.1:0-23132 GCA_023375785.1 Penium margaritaceum | reverse complement strand
CACACGCACACACACACACACACACACACACACACACACACACACACACACACACACACACCCCACACGCACACAGACACACACGACCACACACCAACACAAAATGTAATGCTTGAGAGAATTCAAATTGTGGACAAATCGTCGTTATGTGCCCAAAGACAATTTTTATATTCATAAACAAGAATGATCTATGTTTAACAGAAGTGTTTTTAATAACAAGTGTTGGAACAAGCAAACACATGTATAAGACCGCAAAGGCAAGATTAAGAGATAGTTGGGGACTTTAACACATGAAAGAAGAGGCTCGTGTGATTTTGCATTAAAGGCACAGCATCAAGAAGCTACCTCAAGAAACTCAGGGTGTTGAGAACATTCAAGTGCATCTTTTCATAACTTTGGTGGCGTAAACAAGTCTCCCTAAGAGTATTGTAAAAAAACACGATTTTTGACACTTATCTCAACCCTAATACAAAGTTGAACATATTAGAATAGTTATGAACAAACAAATATGGTATCCAAAGAGGCAACCCTCAGAAGATTCGCATAAAAATATAGAATTCCTTATAATGGACCTTGAACTTCAAGATAAAAATGACCACACCGACAGTTCACACACGTGTTTGGTTTAGGAGTAACAAATGCCCCTTTTTTGTTAGTACATCTTAGGGAATTACAAGATGTGAGTTTATACATGCAAAACAACGAGGCATGCTTAGTAGCCTGCGCATGCCACACACTATATTACAACCCAAGCCCTTGAAGCATAGTTTCCAGAACTGGACTAGCCTGTAAAGTGAAAACGTTTCCATGGCTCTGCTCACGGAAGCCACAGAGAAAATTCTCACTCAACGTTTCTTTATCCTCTTGCGAAACCGACCGCCATATTGGAGCATGAAACCAGCGTAGTCATCGCACCCACTAACACTATCAAACTCTGTCAAATGACAGATCTTGACTTTACCTTGTTTTCAAATTGACTATCTTATTATCAATGTAAATAAGTTCATTCATGTGGAGACTACCATGTGGACAAGAGAATTAATGAATAAAATATAATCTATCCAATTTTTTTAAGGACCGTACCTAAGATAGGTTATTAAAGTTAAATGGAAATATCTTGAAATATGATAGAATGATTGTTTCACATGTTCTGTTTGGACGAGTTGTCATGGAGGTGTACATACACGGCTCTAAAATTCGTGGTGCAAGGAAGCAACCACAAAAGAAATTATGTTATGTTACTTTTACGAATGATGCATTTTATTACTTCAATTGTTATGAAAGTGACCATACTTTATACTCTCTCTTGAATGAAGACCTTCCTCACACGTTGACTTGAAGAGCCGTGAAAGCGAGACTTTTGCAAAAGATCGCCTTCTACCATACGGCATGATTCAGCTGAAGTTTTTAGCACCAGTGTCTCACGAACTCTAATCACCATCTCAAGTAGCAAGTCTCCACAAAGATTCTTGTGTAGGCCTTGCTATGTCACACGAACGATTGGGCCACGTAAGCAATGAGATTGTGAAGGCAATGCACAAGAAGGAGCAACAAAATGGCCTCTACAAGAAAGATAATGGGAGCAAGGAGACGACGCAGCCATGCGAGGACTGCGTGTGTACAAAGCTTCCACGAAAGATGTTCCCTCCAGGTACAAAGTGTGATGTAAGCCAG
Source organism: Penium margaritaceum (assembly GCA_023375785.1). Taxonomy (NCBI): domain Eukaryota; kingdom Viridiplantae; phylum Streptophyta; class Zygnematophyceae; order Desmidiales; family Peniaceae; genus Penium; species Penium margaritaceum. The sequence continues at coordinate 21,458 of SZWC01031091.1, read as the reverse complement.
AAGTTGAAGCTAGTCCACATAGACATATGTAGTCCAATACCAACTGCAACCATCTACGGAGGACACCGATACTTTCTTCTCTTTGTCGAGGATGTGACATGTTTTGTGTGCAACTATCCTTTATACACTCGGGATGAAGCTCCCACCTACTTCTTCAAGTGGTTGACAATGACAGAGAGGCAAAATAATACGAAGTTACAAGTCCTACACTTAGACAATGCCAAAGAATACACAAGCGGGGAATTCATGTCCCGTCTGGTGGATATGGGAATTGTGTAACTATTTTTAATAGCTTACATATCACAACAGAATGGTGTGGCTGAAAGAGCCAACCGCACAATGCAAGACACGTTGAAGGGTGTGCTTCTAGGTGCTCAGCTTAGTAGAAATTGGTGGCCTTATGCACTGAGGCAAGTAGTTTGGGTGCGCAATCGCATACCACATGTAAGCTACCTGACCTGACGCCATATCAAGCATGGCATGGTGACATGCATGATGTCACCATGCTTATATCATCTGGTTGCATGGTGTGTTTTCATGTGCCTAAGGAGCACCGCAAGCAGCTGGTAGGCAAGGCATTGTGGGGAGTTTTTCTTTGACAAAGCCCTAACATGAAGGTTTGAGAACTCTACAAATGAGACTCACAAAGGATCGTTGCCTGTCGCGACACAATCATTTTTTAGAACCTAACGTACCAAGAATAAGAAGAAAAGTAGAAGACAACACCAGATTTCATCTAAACCTTCTATGACTCCCATAATGAGTCACTAAAAGAAGAAGATTCAAATCCAGATTTACTCACCCTTGCGGATCTAGATGAGGCTCATGAGGAGGCGGTGGGCACGCGTGTTCCCCTACATGGAGACCACCTGGAAGGTGTTTTGCAAGATCACGAGTCGATCAAAGTATGCGATGGCGAACCCAAGGTAAGGATTGTGAAGGATGGTTCGCAGACGACGTAGCAACATCATCCTCCAAGCGGAGTCCACGATAGGCATTTGTGGCGCCTCTAGTAGCAATAATTGGAGTCGTAGAGGGCAGAGGAGGAGGAGGAGGAACGACATATCATGGCCATCACAGCATGTTCGGTGTAGAAAGAGAACTAAGACGTTCTTGTTGACTTCACAACTACCCATCTTGCTTCTCTCTTGATCTCGACCAAGGAATTGATTAGAGCCAAAAACTCTAAAGGAAGCTCTCAGTAGAGAGCATGCATCTGAGTGGAAAGTAGTCTTGGATGAAAAATATGGGAGCATCATGGAGCAAGGCACATAAGAGCTCGTGTAACTACCTATAGGCTAATGACCTGTTTGATTCAATTGGGCCTTCTGCATCAAGACAAAAGCTTATGAGAATATTGACAAGTTAAAAACCCGTCTTGTGGCAAAGGGTTTTTTCACAAGTGGAGGGGAAAGCGTTTTTTAAGACTTACGCCCCCGTGATGCGCTACACCACAACCCGCATCCTACTGGCCCTTGTAGTAATGTTGGACTATGAAGTGCAACACCTTGACGTTAAGAGCATTTTTTCCACGGGGATATGGACACCACAATGTTCATGAAGTAGCTAAAGGGTTATGATGATGGCTGTAGACAAGTGTGCAAACTGGTCAAGAGTTTATATGGCCTCAAACATAGTCCACTTGTGTGGTACCGCAAGCTCCAAGAACTTTTGGAAACACTTGGTTTCCATCCATCAGCCTACAAAATTTGTCTTTTTCTCCATAGGTCTTCAACAAAAGAGAAACAAGGTCTCATCTATGTTAATGAAATCTTGATCATCGGCCCATCAGCCACTTTAACCAATGCCAGAGCAACGGCCATGGCAAATAATATAAACGTGACACTCGTTCCAAGATTCAAGTTCTACTTTAGCATGAACATCAGGCGTGATCGCACAACTTGGATTTTTGAATTGAGCTAACAGACCTTCGCCATGAAGGTCAATGAGCGCTTTGGTGTACCTCATCGAAACGTCCCAACTCCTCTCAATCAGCAGCAATCAAAGCATCAAGGATAAAGTGAGTGGAGAGAAATAAATTATTAGAGAAAAGTCAGCTCACTGATGCGTGCTACGAGATGTACACGGTCGGAACAACAATTTACAGTCAGCTACATCGCACGTTGTAAGAAGACATGCTAAGTGACAGCGTGCAAGGAGCTTGATCGAGCCCTTGTATACCACAAAACCACAAGTGATGCCAACCTGTGTTTAGACACGGCAAGTGATATGGAGTTGTAGTGTTATGTAGATGCGGTCTTAAGTGGAACCAAAGAGGATCGACGCAACAGGATAGGATTTGTGTGCCTGCTCGGTGGTGGAGCCGTATCCTTGACAAGTAAGAGAAAAAAATTGATAACACTCAGCTCTGAGGAAGCTGAGTATTTGGCTGCTACATCGACTGCACAAGATATCACGTACCTTCACAACCTCCTCCAGGACATCAACTTTCCACTAGAGAAGGCAACAAAGAATTTTGTGGAAAACAAATCTGCAATTGACCTAGAAAATTGGACCACATTTCAGGGTCAAATCAAGCACATCGACATAAGCGGGCATCGGATCTGCTCAAAAGTACAAGGTGACAATTCAGCATGTGCACGTGCCTGGGACGAGGCAAGCTACAGACTTCCTGACAAAGAATCTCCTGAAAGAAATTTTGTATTGGTGCTTATACTAGTGTGGACTTACCACATTGGTTTCTCCCAATACGCCTTGAAGAACAGTGACCAAAATGGCACGTGGAAGTCAAAGATCGGATGACGCGCCATCAGCACCTCGTTCAACGTACCAAGAAATATCACCTATTTTATTGTGTAAGTGGATGAGAATATCACAACTACGAGAGAGAGGGGGAGTAGTGAGAATTTTGCAAAGCCAAAAGAGAAAATTTTGGGAGATCCCAAAAACAAAATTCGCTTTAAGCAGTTTCTGATCCGAAGAAGGTTTGCTAAGGAGGCAGACATAAAACAACGGACATTCTGTAAGCGCACACATAGTACCCGCAAGACTCAACGTGTCATTTTGATAAAAATGAAATGGTGAGCGGCTGGACAACGTTGTTACTTGTTGGCAAGGTCGCACGTTCGTAAGAAGGTAAAAATAGATCACGTAGTTGTGGTCACGGAACACGTTCGTAGCAAAGGAAGGGAAGGAGAGCATATCAGTTGGCGTGGCAAAGGGGGGTGATGCGCAAGTAGGGAGCACAAAAAGCTCGATGGCAGCCTCAGCAGCCTGAGAGAGTGAGAGTGGGATCTCGCCGGCTATTGCAAGGCCCGAGTTACTCTTGCTCCATCCCATGCCATGACGAGGGGTCCTTATCGGCTCCCTCAACCCTCGGTTGGCAAAAAATGGAAAGTCGGAGTACATGTTCAAGGAGCGCCTGCAACGAACTGTGGAGATGTTTCGGCATCGAGTTTAGATTGCCCAAAATACCTCATTGAATATGCAGCATAAAATGTCAACACACGGATGTGCAACATCCACACATTACCTCTTATGAATGCGCCCAAATTTGCGAGGTTCCACAAGGGAAAAAGCAGGGATCAACTACTTTGACGACAACCGCGCTTCCGGCCAATTTAAGCAAGAAATGGCTCCCGAAGACACAAATGCACAGAATTGGAGGACAAAACTAGGTCAATCTGGTGAAATCTAACAAGACAGCGGCTGTTACTTCTACACATTGACTTGGCGTGACTGAAAGCAGCAAAGTAAGCTCCTAAGACCTCATATCACTGTTTTTACAACTCCCGCAGCTCCACAAACGATGGTGGAGCCAAAAAAGGTTTTTTTGGACTCCAAGGAGGTATCTGCAAACATCCAGGAGCAGAGTTGGAAGAGGAGGGTCCAAAAGGATATTTCTGGACATGCAAGTCGTCCGCCAAGCAAGCCACCAAAAGGATTACTTCATGAGGAAGCAACTTTGAATTTTCTGGAGTGGCCTGAGCTTGACCCAACTATCTCATTTTTTTCGTTTACTGACGTCAAGTGGGAAAAAACCAGAAAGAGGCCCTTCACATTCCAAAAATACTGGAGGACTCGATATTGGAAGAAATATTTTTTTCTTTGAAATGGCAGCAGACATTTAGAATTTTCTTGATCAACCCAACACCAAAGAAGAGTCTTGGCTCAAGTTTGTCTATGATAATTTTTGGGGGATTCTCGAGGAATTCTTTAGTAACACACCAGCTTAATATTAGCTCTTCACTAGTGCATCCATCAAGGGAGAGTGTTAGTGAGTGCGATGATTACGTTGGTTTCATGCCCTGATATGGCGCAATCGGTTTTACAATCGGATTAAGATATGTAGAGTGAGGATTTTCTCGGTGGCTTCAAGGATCGAAGTCATGGAAACATTTTCACTATACAGACTAGTCAGGTTTTGGCGACCAGGCTTGAAGGCATTAGATTGTAAAATAGTGTGTGGCATGCGCTGGCTACTGTGCATGCCTCTAGCATGTGTGTTGCATACGTAATCTATGACGCATGCATCTTAAAAGGCAGGGACCAACAGCTATGCAACACAACAAAGCGCTGCTGTCATGTAGAGTCAAACCTGACTTGGGTTACAGCATGAGGCGGTATGAGAGAGCTCCGGGTGGGGATCGTCTGCACAAGCAGCCCGTGCCCACAACTCAATGTGGACAGGCTATGTGGCAAGCTAGACTGTGAGGATTACGGCTAAAAAGAATTACGGCTCTCACAAATCTATGAGGAGGGCTAGGATTCGAGTATTATGGCTACAGGATTGTGCAGGTCCGTAAAGAGCTCCAGGATTCAAGAACCATGATTACTTTGAAACTTCACCGTGCGTCCAAGGAAACGTCTACAACAAGGTAAGGCAGTCAACTTGCGAGGACTGTAAGTGTCAGGCGATGGCCGTGACACTTCTCAATATCTCAGCAAGACTCATCTTTCATGTCACAACCTTGAAGCACTTCGCATTTAGAAGTGCCTCAGACCAAGGTTCTACTGTAGTTTGCATTGGACACCCATCTAAACCAAGGGCTCTGCCAGCCTAGGAAAGAGGAAGCCCTGACTATGTGGAGGCCAGTCTACCTAAAAGACGGTGCAAGACCAAGACCCCTTGCATCAATGGCCTCAACGGAATTCAAAGGCTTTGCCCCTTGTGTGGGCCATGAGCAGTTGTAAGGCTCATGTGTAGCCTTTGTTAGACTCTACTTTTCATGTACCAAACTTGTACTTTGGAATCACTAAAAACTTCTTGCGCTGTCACATTCAGTTTCCAAACTTTATCTGCTGATCTGTCTGCTTTTTTGCTCCACAAGAAAAGATCTTGTAAAAGCAAGAAACCTAGTCCTTGCTACTCACCTGCAAATCCCAACAAATAGTATGGTAAATAAAACAATATAAAGATCAACACATTTTAATGGAAGGAATGCATACATAAAAAATTGCCTAGAATCCTTACATAGTTATAGAATAATTTACCTGACATGAATTTTATGTCCTAGTCTTAAGTACCTTTTTCTAGTTCTAATTTGTAAGTATTCCATGAGTTCCTCTTGCATGGGGATGATTAATCGTAGCCGTTAAGGGCAGATCCCATCGTTTTTCAACTTGTTTGCATAAATGAAAACTAAATGAAAAAATCTTAATTCTCAAACAATAGAATTTTGTTATGATGGTATCAGTGTGAGTGGTGCCATTATGAGAATAACGATCTATACCTCAACGCTAATGATATTACTTGACATTCGTTAAATGCAAATAAGGACAAGTAGACTATTTCTCTTCTTTATAACTATGCAAGCCAAAAAAGAAGTAAAGAGTTCATTATCCACATTCACAAAATAAACTTCAACATTGAATGACAAATCATATATGAACTCTCTTCAAATGTTTAGGCACATAACACGGCTCAAGTCACAGATAAACAAAAAGCATGGGTGTTGACAAAACAAACAATAGATGTAGCGTAATCATTCCTCCTTTATGTAGAAAGGAAATTTTTAAGTACACGTATCACTCTCCAATTCATAGAAGTAATATGTAAGAAAGATTGAATGCATGAATACAATTAATTTGATAGTATAAATGAATTTATTAATTTATATGGTTTACACTTCAGTGTTTAATTCAAATGCCTTATCCTCCATCATTACTTGAAGAGCACAAAAACATGAGAAAAGGTTATTTGTTATAATATAACCAATGTGGTCTTAACCATTTTACTAACTCCGTTCGTGATTTTTTTCATATGTTTTGTTAAAAAAACTAGGACAATGTTTCTAATTGGTTATCAACCATGAGATTTTTATTTGATTATTTGAAAGCCAATGAAATTAAATGAATTTAAATATAACATATTGATTTTTATTCCTCACACTTTCTATTATTTGGACTATTAAAAGGGTATTTCTTTATTTTTCAACATTGAACAAATGTTCCACCACTATACATTTGACATCCCAAATGGTGGGGATAAAGCCCACCTATCATTGTTTATAATCACCAATGTTGCTTCTTTCATAGTATCTGCACCTACCATATATCACAAGGTCGAAGCATTGCGTACTAACATGAATTATGATTAAAAAATGTAATCATGTTACATAATGTAAGGTGATGTTTTCATCCATTATAACTATATCTAAAGTTAATCAAACGCCAGAATAGTGGAATCTTGTTTAAAATTTTGAATTTATGAGTGGTTCTTTTTTATTCATCATGACATTATATCAAGTGAGAGCATATAAACTTCTTTCCTATGAAATATGTGTTGAATATGTTTGCCCCTTGTTCATTTTTGTACGACGGATCAAGAATGCTCTACCCCTTGTGGAGGTATGGCCCCTGGATTCCTTGTAGGATGACTCAAATATGCTTTGTTTCATGTGAGATATGACCTGTTACAACACCATGTGGGTGAGTGGTTACCTTGGCCATTTTTTTGATTTGGCCAAGTGATAGGTCATAAGTTCAATCCTAGCCCCATGCCCATCTTGTTTGCTATGGAAGCTTCCAAGAAAGTACGTCCGTAGCTTCTTGGACGCTACATGGTTGGTTTGTCACCTTGATACAAGGATGCTTATGTGTCAAGCCCAAAGTGCAAGTCGATTAGTGATGTGGCTGGTTCAGGTCACTTCCCAGGAATGTGCTTTTGAGTTCTAGGATTGGATAGACAACTATTAAGGACTTTTTTGTGCATGCTGATCAATCCACCCTTGCTTGATACTCTCTTGCGTATTGACAACATGAGCTCTTCTTGAGATGTAATGCTAAGGCTTTAGTACTCTTGAAGGTGAAGTGAATGCCTGATTAAGTTTTGGTTGCATGACACATACCTGCAAAGGAAGAAGTTGTAAAAACCTTTGTGAGCTTTTCGGTTTCGCGGCTTCTCTGTCATAGGTGGGTAGCTTTATCGATGAGAAAGGGTAGTGGGCCCACTCCTCTGGTTAGAGAAGTTTCACGCACGCAACCGCCAATGTCACAAGTAGTGAGAGCGCCTTCACTCTCACCCAACCTCTTTGTTTGCAGGTAAATCATTTGCCGGAGGGGAATGCAACACATCTACACCTTTCTACCTTGGCAGCTGACATCAGCCTACATCAGCCTAAATCAGCCCACATCCGTTCGCATCGGCCAACGTGAATAGGGAAAGCAGTTGCCTCTTCTCACCAACAGCCTACAATGGCCTCAAACACAGGTGCATTGGCTTCAACAACAAAAGGCAGTAGCAATAGCAGTTGTAGGTGTAGAGATGACAAGGACAAGGGAATAAGGGAATCATTCTCCCATCCTCATGTCTGATGGAGAGGGGTTTGCACTTTGGAAGTGGTAGTTTGAGATCATCATGGATGAAAGAGACTTGCTAGGATATTTTGACGGAAGTATCCCAGCACCAAAGGAGGAGGGTGCTGATCTTGTAGCATGGGTCAATCTCAACAAGAAGGCTCTTGCCGTTCTCGTCTCCTCCATACAACCCTCAGTCCTCTCACACATAAGCGGTTGTACAGTGGAAGCCGCGGCATATGCCAAACTAGGAAAGGTTTTTCAGTCCTCCTCACTTGTCAACCGTCTCTACATTCTACACAACCTCATCAGTATGAGGCTTAGTGAAGGGGAGGATGTCTCCGACTTTATGGAGAAGTTTGAGACGCTCTTCCAACAAGCCACCAGCATGCAATGGGATATGAAATCCGATATGCAGGCCATGATTTTTCTGATGACGCTGCCGGAAAGCTGGGGCCCCATGATCACAATGATTGGAGGGTGGACTGAAGAGCAAGTATCCTACACCATCGTCTCGGAGTATGTGTGAAATGAAGCCATGCGTTACAAGAGTAATAAGCAAAAATGGCTGCCTTTCCCTCATGAAGGAGTGGAAGAGGAAGTTTCGGCAACAAAACTGGAAGCAAATGTAGCCACCGGGGCTGTTCATTCTAGCCAATGCACATTGTACGAGAACTTGTGGCACAGGCCCTTTGGGCATGTGGCTCATCGCACATTGGTACTGATGGGTAAGTAGGAGCTAGTGCGTGGGATGGAGGTAGGTGATGAGGCGGAGGAAGTCGTGATCTTATGTGAGCCATGCCTTCAAGGCAAGGCTAAGAAGAAACCTTTCACGCATAATGGTACACATGCTCTCGCACCCCTTGACCTCATCCACTGTGACGTGTGTGGTCCCTTTCGCATACCGTCCAATGGAGGCAGCAGATATTTCCTCACCTGCATCAATGACAATAGCTGCAAGGTCTGGATATACTTTCTCAAAACGAAAGGTGAGGTGAAGGAGAATATGCAAGCCTTTGTTGCTGTGGTTGAGTGACAGATTGAAAGGAAGGCGAAGGCATTCACGACAAAAAATGGGAGAGAGTAAGAATCCTGCAAGGAGTGGCTTAAGACATAGGGTATTGAACACCATAAAACTGCTCCCTGCTCACCTAAAAGGAACGGCGTAGAAGAGAGGATGAATCAGACCCTCCTGGGCATGACAAGGTACATGCTAATTGACGCCAAGATGCTTCCTAGGTTCTAGGTTGAAGCAACATGCATAGCTACGTATCTTGTGAATATCACATCTGCAGCAGCTCTACGATGGAGAGGCAAGAAGCAGACACAACAGCTGAATACACCTCAAGAAGCATGGGCATGCAGGAAGCCGGACGCCTCGCATCTCAAGGTGTTCGGTTGCACCGGCTTTGCGAAGGTCTACGCGATTGAGGGTCCTAGAAAGCTTGATGCAAGAGAACGAAAGTGTATTTTCATGGGCTATGGCACCGCCCACAAAGCTTATAGACTATGGGACCTAGGAGCTAAGAAGGTCATCCGCAACAAAGACGTGGATTTCCACGAACATTCAGTGAGTGAAGGAGAGCTTCTTGAACTTGAGAAAACTCCAAAATAGGGAGAGAGGGTCACTCTTCTTGAGAAGGGAGACAAAGCACCAACACAATGGCATGGGCTGGGTAGTACAACAAGGAGAGAAGTTGATGAAGATGACTCGGAGGAATCAAAATCCGAGACCAACGTATCTGATCCTCTAGACCATGAGGAGGATACCTCTCCCCCCATCGACGACAAAACAGACCTCCAGCCTCTACATCAACAACAATAATTAGCAGGTCCAAGGAGCTGTTCACGTCTAAATGTTCCTAAGCAGCATTACAACGTAGATTGGGGTGAAAGGACATGCTTCAACTATTCGTTCCTGGTTCAGGAGGAGCCAACATCAGTCGCAGAGGCACTCGCGTGGCCTGACAAAGGTGAGTGGGATGAAGCAATTCGTAGTGAACATAGCTCCATCGAGGAGAATCGGACATGGGTGCTGGTGGATAGACCTACCGGTGCTCATGTTGTGGGGTCCAAGTGGGTGCTGAAAGTAAAAAGGAAACACAATAGTAAGATAGACAAGTACAAGGAATGAGTGGTAGCAAAGGGGTTCTCTCAAAGGCCTGGCACAGAGTACAATGAGACCTTTGCTCCCGTTGTAACGTTCGCCTCCATCCAATCAATGCTTGCTGTTGCTGCTGCTGAGAAAATGGAGGTCCACCAGATGGATGTCAAGAGAGCCTTCCTTTACGCAAAACTTGACGAGGAGGTGCTGATGGAGGCTGCATAGGGGGTTGATGCTCCCGATGGAAAAGCGTGCAGGTTGGTGAAAGCACTCTATGGGCTAAAACAAGCACCAAGACTTGAGTACCAGGAGATGGATACATTCATGGCCAAGTGAGAGGTCATGAGTTCGATCCTGGCCCTATGCAAATCGTTTTTGCTATGGTAGCTTCCAAGAAAGTGATTCCGTAGCTTCTTGGACGCTACATGGTTGGTTTGTCAAGATACTTATGTGTCAAGCCCACAATGTGTCACATAACGATACCCTAAATGCTTAACATAAAGACAAACCACACCATGATATTGTATGTTTTCCTAAGGATTTAATAATTTCATGGGTGCAATGTGATAATATTTCAATTTGTACACAATTTTGTAACTGAATGACCGTTTTTTAAAATACTATGGTCCACCATGATCATAATGATATGCGTATTCACAAAACGTATTCACAAAAGATTAATCATATAAAAAGGACTTTGTTTCTCCAAAGACGTTTTACACTTGATATATATCATTGATAGAATTGCAAGGACAAGGTTTTTGTCTATTTCTAGTTTATATTGTAAAAGGAAATTTGGAAATTATTTGATGAATAGGGTTATACTACTATGAATAACATACAACATGTAATCAAAATCATACCTTAGACACATTTTCTTACATACTATTCAGTAGTTTGCTTGGAATGAACGAATTGTTATATATGCATGGACAGAGGCATAAAAATTTGTCATATGTTTGTTATATAATTATGTAAAAATAATCTCTTATACAGAAGTAAGGCTTTCTTTGTACAATATAAGAAACTTGAAACTTCTCATAGTAATGGGAACATATGCTTTGCAATGAGCCTATATAAAATGCATTACTTATCATTAGTCATCATGGATAAATAATACAAGAAAATTACTAAAGGGCTTTTCTCTTCATAACATGCATTGTAAACGTAGAAGATAAAAGATTAAACTAAAAGTTTTCAAAATTATAACAATTGCGTGCATTGATGACTGAGGAAGATTTCTATTTAAACAAAACAAACACTGTCTTTATATACGTCACGTTCATGTATGTAACGTATGTGTTCTTTCACAAGTAACTAAATTTTTGTGTTGAGGTTCCATGTAAACCAAACATTCCTATCAATGTTTTAACCAAACTATTATAAAAGCAAACATATGTCTTATATAAGAGAAGTGTCACTTATTGCCTCTATAAATCTTGAAGACCATGCATCCTAAAGAAAAGAGTTGACTATGGCCAAGTTTTCAAATGTAGAAAAAACTAAATGCACATCTGTACAAGTTCTTATGCATAAAACGTTTCCCTTAGTCTCATAAAAAGTCCGTGCAAATTCATAGCTTTCTGTCATATTTGTTAGTGACATTCTAAATCAGTAAAAATTTTAAACAAATACAATCACAAGGCCTAGTCAACATTGGCCTATTTTATTTAACACGCCTAGTTCAATGCTAGATTACTTTTAACATAGTGTGCCCCCCTCGGCCATGTATGTCTCTCTATTATTGAGACACATCTCCTTGTGGACTCACTTCATGGTATTTTTTCTCTTCTATCATAATGGACTTGAGCTAGTGTAGCACACAACTAGCTAATATGTTGTAAAGTTAATCCTCTAACAACTATTCCACCATTAAGAATAATAATGTTTCATGTCAGTTATTTTGAGGAGACACATGCATATTTTACATGTATTCAAATTCTTGTGCTTTGACTGACCATTCGCACATGTTGTTTTTGAATTTGCAGATTGTTGTGCCAAAGAGAGGCATTACAACATAAAACTTGTCAGGATTTTGCAAGGATTTTTACTTTTACAAGAAAGTACCCAACTTTCTAAGTCAATAAGTCCATACACACTCATAATACCTCCAATATTTCCTCATGAGCAAGCTCCCCTACGACTGGATCACCTAATTGTAGTTTACATCTTGGGTTTTCCACCAATGCTTATTCAACCTTGTTAATAAACTAGAGTGAAGCATCATTAAACTTCAATTTGAGCTCATCAAAGTAAATTTCAAACATGAGTTGTAGCTTTTGGGGAGAAATTTAAATTTATTGTAATTTCCTATCGAACTTATTAGAGGAATATCTCCATTAAGAAGACTCATCCAATATTAGAAGGAAGTTCCACAGGTCGTATTCACAAACATGATAACTGCATAACCATAAGGAAAACTTCTAGAAATATGTGACTACATTGTCCATATAACCAAAGTTTGTGTGAGGCTCGACAACTTGATTCTTGTGAGGAATGAAAACATCTAGTGACCTTGTTGTTCACAACACTCTTTATGAAGTTACTTTGTGAAATTTATATGATAAATGTATATATGAATGTTTAGTGTTCAATGAAAAATGCACATGTGGGGTTTGCATGTGATCAAATAAGCCATTTGAGAAGGCATGTCGCGTGGACAACGTTTAACCACTATGTAGAGGAAAATTGATAATATTTTGTCTTTTAAGCAACCAATCATGAAGGATAAATGAACAATAGCCATTATGTGTAAAGAAATACATTGTAATTCAATTTATATCTATCAATTAATGGTACATAAGGATGAGAAGGAAAGTAAAACATTCAATGATATAGTAAGGAGGATGTATTTCTCACTAGAGAAATGTCACATCCCACATATGCAAATTAATGAATGTTTATGAATGTGTAAAACAATATGTGGAGAATTAATCAAATGCACTTCCTTTGATGAGTAACACATTTTGATGCTCTTGCTTATGGTATTATAATGTAACGTGTTTTCTTTATAACGATATAGTTATGCAGAATAGGCATACACGAGGCAAAAAACTCAAGCGAGCTATTCTTTACCTCGCCAACCCTGGGCTACTTCGCGACTTAGTCACGGTGATCTTTTTACCGTGCTCGAGGTGGATTCCTCCAAATACCCCGCAATTCTCACGCGATGACGACCCTTTTGCGATCATTTCCAAAACTCGCTCCATCCCACTCGTAACACTTCTTAAAGTACCTAGACTACGGGCGACGATCTCTCAAGCAACTTCATCAAACCTCGTGAACCATCTTTTCAATCTAAAAGCCCCAAACAAACAAACAAACAAACAAACAAGGGACTTCTGGATTCAACAAATTAGAGCATGATGTGGCGCTACGCGAATCGCCGAAATCCTAAACAACTCGACCGAGCCTCATTTTCTTGCAGTTCCATCTGATGTATACATCACCGATTTTTGACACTTGAAACAGTGATGTATGCTCTCCACTTCCCCAAATTGCGAAAATATCCCCTATTTCGTGAAAAGTGACAATTCGTATTTTCAATTGAGAACAACTTCACTTCCAACCAGCGTAACACTTGGTATCTGAGCGTAGCGACCCAGGCAGGACATGCGACCATTTTCCACATTGGCAAGAGATCCTCATCTTTCTTCTAGCACATCTCCATTGACAAGAGAATCGCAGAACTCGTGACGAACTTGACGCAAGGAGCGTGCGCACATGGCGACAGTAGCAGTAACTGGCGAATACAACGACAAATGCCAAAGGGAATCTGCAAAGAACCTTGAGCCTTATTGAGGGCGTTGATTGAATGATGGTTGGCACCTCGATTTGCACCACCAATATGGAGCTTGGCATTCCTCACACACCAATCCCACCTACACCACCGGCCAACATGGCTCCATCATCAATATGTGACAACTCATTGAAGAACTACTGCAGTGTGCAACTGAAATTTGAGATTCAAGAGCACAAAAAGCGGTACTCGCCAATCGACAAAATATCGGTGGGGATTGAATTCGTCCACGGCTCCTTGAACTATTTGATCTAGCAAATTCTAAGGGACTGGTAGACAGGATCTTCTTTACAATTTTGGAAGTTTACTTCATAGCTGTTGGGGTTTAGTCTGACGAACAGAAAATAAACCTCGCAGTCTTGCTTTTGCGAGGTACGGCCTTCATTTGGTGGGGCGATCTTTTAGCCATATTATAGCAGCAGATAGCCAAAGGAACAGATCCAACGACTACCGCATCGTCAGCAGCAGGCATACTATATCTTGAGCGGGTTCACCTAACTTGGAAAATATCAACTTCTCCCACATCCAACTGGCGTAATTTCACCTAGGCTCTCGTCGCTTCTTTTGGCAAGCTGAACGCAAAAACGGTGGCTTGCTACCAGTTACACCGACTTAAACAGCTGTTTAGCGTGGCAGAATACACGCGACGTTTATACGAGATCATCACTAACACCAATCTTGCAGACAATGAATTTTTTTCACTACAATGGCCTCAAACGCAAAATTTCCCAAGCACTCGCAATGAACATCAGCAACAATTAAGCGTAGATAATCATAGTCGTTGAAAGCATCGAATTTGTTGATTTCAACTCCAAACTCAACGAATCATACGGCTGGCACCCCAGACTTCAATCATAGCAGAGCGGTGGATATCGGTCAAACAAATTGGAGAGCTCAACCTCGATGGAAGTCAAAGCCGTTCAACAAAAAGGAGATCAACAGACCTACTACTAGTGTGGAAAGATCAGACATGTTGCGAGAAATTGTTCCCGGTGCCAAAGGGAGGGGGGAGTAGTAGAAAAATAAAAAAGGAGGAGAGGAGCCGAGAAACAGGAAAGGGTAGGAGTAGACGGCAGAACTCTAACCCCAACTGAAAAACCTGCACCAAACGATTGCCAACCCGAATGGCTACGATCGCCTAATACAGGGTTACTTGATATCCAAAAGTTCAACCAGGGATACGAGGCAACCAATCGGCGATCCTACTAAGAGTGTAATAGAGGATTTGCAAAAGTTGGAACTCTTTGTCAATGTTACTTGATTGACGTGCATTTAAAATTTTTGTATCTGATCAATTTGTTAAAGAGTTGGGTTTTAAGTACAAACATAAATCTTTCGAAAGGAAAACCATCGATGGGCGACATCACATCTGTCGACTGAAGTAGCCATTACGACTACAGATCAAGGATACGTAGGACATAGCTGTCTGGAGATATTACCCAATTAGTGACTACAAGGTGATCCGTACGCCGCACTTGTACTGTTCATGAAAAAGAAAACTGGCATAATGCGGATGGGCGTGGGTTATCGGGCGTTGAACGACATTACAATCAAGAATCCCTACCCTCTACTTCGAGCGGACCAGGTTTTTGACCAACTACGTGGAGCAAAGATTTTCAACAAAATGTACCTAAGGAGTGTCCACAACCAAAATCTTATTGCCGATGAAGATGTTGGAAAAACTGCCTTTTGAACGTAATATGAGCACTTCGAGTTCACAGTTATGCTGTTTGGACTCACAAAAGCCCCCAAAACGTTCATGGAAGCAATGAACATCATTTTTCAACCACACCTCGATGATTTTCTTGTGGTGTACCCTGACAACATCCTTGTCTACAACCGAACTCCAGAGGATCATCGACAACATCTCGAACACGTCCTCAAGATCCTCTAACTCGAGAAGTTCTACAAAAATCTTTAAAAGTACGACTTTGGTCAACTATTAGTTGACTTTGAGCACATCATCAACATTGAACAAATATGTATGGATCCAAAAAAGATACCCGCTATGGCAGAATGGCCAATTTCAACAAAAGTATGCGACATATAGGTTTTCCTCAAAATTTTGAACTATTATCAAAGGTTTGTGAATGATTTTGCGTGAGTTTCATCGCCTCGTTCCGACCTCACCCGCACAAATTGCTATTGGATCTAGGGAGACAGCAAACAAGAAGCCTTTGCGTTTTTACGTAAATCTCTGACCTCGGCACCAACCCTTCGATTGGAAGATCCAACCGCGGACAAAGTCATGGCCACAAATGCCTCCAATCAAGCAGTTGAGGCCTTCCTTATACAGAACCATGACGTATGGGAATAGCCCATCGCGTACATGTCGCAAAAGCTTCACGGAGCAGAGCTCAACTACGTCGTCCACGAGAATGAAATGCTCGCGGTTATTCACGTCTTCAAAACTTGTGTTGGTATTTGGAGTGTCGCAAATTTGTGGTTTGAACGGACTACCATGCCCTCAAGTATCTAATAACGCAGCCAAACCTCAGCCTAAGACAAAATCGATGAATGGAGTTCCTCGAGTCCAACTTCAACTACAAAATCGAGTATCGGCCTGGAAAGATGAATATAGTGGACCCGCTAAGCTATTGTTCAGATCTCGTGGAGGTCAACACACTACAAATTAATGCTGATCCCTACGTATCAAAACTATTCGCACATGGATACAAAGATCACGAGGCCTACGACACATCAAAATTGCATCTCAAAGGCTCCTATTGGCGTAGAAAAACGAGAATAAGGTGGTCTTCCCCAAAGTCGAGGAGCTACATTGCATGCTTCTCAAAGAATGCCATGAAATCAAATGAGGAGATCACTTTCGAGCCGACAAGACCCTAATGAAACTCGCTAAGTGTTATTGGTGGGACAAGATGGGAATGAACGTTGCAAACTTGTGCAAACATTGCGACATCTACTAGAGACACAAGAGTCGATGAACCAAACCCTTAGGTTTGCTACAACCACTAACGATACCAAAAAAACCATGGGTTAAATTCTCCATGGACCTTGTGACGAGTTTTCCTGTCAGACCGGAGGGGTTCGTCGCCATATTTGTCGTTGTCGACAGGTTCCCGAAGATGGCAAACATCATCCCTACCAATACGGATGTAACCACCAAAGATGCAGCATGAATGATTCTTGACCACATTGTGCGACTAATTGAAATACCGCAATGAATCAGGAGCCATCAAGATGCACGGTTCACAAGCCAGTTTAGAGAGACTTGATATAGCGGTATGGGAGTTGAGTGTAGATTTCAACGGCATTTCATCTGCAAACCGATGGACACACCGATTGGACCAACAAGACGCTCAAACAACTCCTTCAAACCCTATGTGAACCCCACGGCACTGACTAGGCAGTCAAACTACCAGTTTTCGAGTTTCCGTACAACTTAGCAATCTTTACTACAATAGGTAAAATGCCATTTGAGAAAATCTACAAAGCCGAATCGACCACCCGTATGGCTTTGTAGACCGAAAGCGACATCCCCACTGTTGACACACATCGACAAAAATTTTCTGCAATCAAGGAGGAGACCCGTCAAACCCTTGCAAAATCTCAGGCAGCCATGAAACGGCAAGCCGATAAGCATCAGCGAACCAAGGAGTTCAAAGCAGCGGATAGGCTTTTGCTTAAATCCGCGACAATCAAACACCATGAAGGAAAGAAAGCCAATGCTGAAACCATGATGGTTGGGGCCTTACGACGTTTTAAAGATGCGAACTCAAGTCGTCGCTAAACTCCAACTACCCAATAACATGCAGATTCACCCGGTCTTGCACAAAAACAAACTTTGGCACTATGCTGACCGGACCGAAGATTATCTTGGACATGTGGCACCCGCACTACCACCCGTGATCGCAGATGGTGACCATGAATACGAGGTTGAGGAAGTCCTTGATCACTATTGGGGAGGAGGAGAAGATCAGTATCTAGTAGAATGGAAAAACAACGATGTGGTCCACAACAGGTGGATGCCATACGACCAACTGTCCGATGTCAATCCGCTCATCAATGGCTACAAAGCACGACTTCACCCACAAACTGATAGCGCGCCGGGACGTTGCAGCTAGAAAGGGGGAAGTGTTAAGCCGATTAGGAATACACAAGACTTGAAACTTGAGCGAGCTATTTTTTACCTTGCCATCACTGGCATAATTTGTAACTTAGCCGCAACAATCCTTTTACCGTGCTCGAGGGGGATTCCTCTGAATACCCCGGAATACTGGCACCATGACAACCCTTTACCGAATATTTCTGAAACTCGCTCGATCCCACTCACGACACTTATTGAAACATAGAGACTACAAGCGACGATCTCTTGAGTGACTTTGACCAACCTCACGAACCATGTTTTTAATCTCGAAGCACCCAACGAACTAACGAGGGACATCTCCATTCAACGAATCAGAGCACGGCGTTGCGCCACATGAATCGCCAAAATCCTAAACGGCTCGAACGGGCCTCATTTTGTCGTTGTTGCACCTTGTATCTACATTTCCAAGTTTTGACACTTGAAAAAAAGAAGCACTGCCACTTCGCCAAATTACCAAAACAACCCTTATTCCGTGAAAAGTGACAAGTCATGTTTTCAACTGTGAAGCACTTCACTTCCGACCAATGTTATAGATACCTTCCTCATTCGTGGATTTCAATCCTCAATACACATCATTGTAACAAATGGTTGTCATTTTTTTGCCTGTCATCTTTCCTTTATGAGATAGAATTCTGAAACCCGTATTTATGTTATTTTTCCTTTGATTTGGATACTTTTAAAGTTATCTTTTAGTGGAAACTAAACTAAAAAATCATATATCTTTATCATAAATTTCTTCCACGGTGGTGATCAACTACTATTCCATCCATGAACATAATAGTGGTGAATATTATTTTTATTTTACCAAAGTATTCTTCATGTGTGCAATGATATTGATGTTATGGGATAGTTTCCACATGCCCAGTTTTAGCTACACATGGATAGGGAAGTTATGGGATATTTCTATCTCATTCTATATTTTTATAAACCCTTCATTTATGCAAAGATAATGCATGTATCACCATAACTTACTCTCCTCATTTTGAACTACTTATTTGGATGAAGACTTAAACCTCATATGAAGGGTTGATTAATTGTTTCTTTGTAGTTTCAAAATGATGAATACATTACTATCAGTGAAAAAGTTTTAATTCACGGAATTGACTTTATGAACCTCTTATTTCTACAGTAGTATTAACGTTTCAAGATTTCTCTAATAAGAAGAAAGATACAATATATATGAATATTTTAGCTTTGAATAAAAAACAATATTTTATGCCCTTCAATTGTTTTTTGTTGAAAATGAACCAAATCTTATGTTGGATGATATTTTTTTTGCCACTTTTCATTTGGAATGAATGTTTTTGAAAAGGGATTTGATATATCTTAAGTTAAAGATGAGCTTGTTGATGATAAAGATTGCATGATTTCCTGCCATTGAACTTTAAAACCCTTTTTTCTAGCTTAAGTTCATAAAAAGCATACGTAAAATCTCACAACTTCAAAGTTATCTTCCACTGCAAAGTTCTATCTTAATCTGTGTATAATTGGTTTTATGCATGAAGAGTATTATTCATATTCTTCCATAACATTATCTCTTGAAATTAATCCAATACTGATATCCAATCCGTATGCATAATTTTCATTTGATTTGGGAAATCAGTCTGTATAATTATTTTTATACTTTCTTGCAATTTTACCCGTGTTTTCAATTATTCCTTCTTGTGCCGCCAAGTTTCTCCCTCCGTACTACTTCTTGCCTACTTTTGTGCTGGCGGTCTAAAACTTTCCAAAATAATTTCTCAATTTCTTCGTTTTTTCAATATTTTTCTATGCCAAAAAGAAAAATTTGTAATGTTTTAATCATAGCCCTATTTAGGATCTATTTTCAGATTTGATTGCCTTTATGAAATATGAATTTTACTCTTGATTTCTTCCCATGCATTTTCATTTGATTATATACATGGCTTTGGCCACCCTTATATGGCCCGGTTGATAAAGGTAATAGAATCCGACTTTAGTTGTTGAATATGGCTTTGTGGCTATTTTGGCCATATGCTAAAGCTTTAATTAGGCTACCAATGTTATGGAAAACTAGCAGGCTCTACACGTAATGTGATTTAAAACATTCCTTTGAACGTAAGGGATTTTGAAAGATATGCTTCAGTTTTAGTAATTGAATTTTAATATTTGTGCTTTACTCAATATTTCTAATATGTTTTGTCTTAAACTCATTTTAACACGAGTGAGATTGCTTGTGACACTCACAAGTCTTGACTCTTATTCAAAACATTGTTCAAATACATAATGGTATGTAATCAATGTTGTCATCCACATTTGCTCATCCCGTAATGTACTTGTAATGCAACCTATCTAATCTTGATTTTGTAACATTAAAATCTAAGTAGTTTTAGGGCGTCGGGATGCAAGGTTTGTGTTTGAGACCTACGGTAGGAAAGGGACGTCAAGGAAATCCTGGCCTAAAAAATGGAGAAGGAATGTGTTCACATAAAGCATGAAAAGGAGAAACTTCCATTCAATAACACATAATAGGAAGTGATATATTTAGATATATAGTGTTCTTATTTGGTAGTGGCTTTCAACTTCCTTATTTGCATGAAAGGACAAATCACTCCATGCACTTTCAGAAATTTTGTATGCAATAGGAAAACAACTAAAAGTCCAGCATGTGTGCACGGAATTATTTAGTACAACGTTTTCAAATATGATGCATTGAGAATGGTGAACAACAAAGGTCAGCCCTCTTAACCGATATTTCCCCACATTTCTATCTTCACCACAATCATAGGCAGCAAAGTCCTAATCTGCGTCAGGATACCGCGACCAAGTGTAGAAACGCGTCTTCTTACTATGGCGACTTAAGCCGCGTCACCAGTCGGAATGGGCTCACGGCCAAGTCCTTGGAGACGTGAATAGGAGCTTTTGCTAGAGAAATAAAACTCCGCAAAATCAGCAGGAAAAGAAGGAAAAACAGGGTTGGACATGCGAACCTGACGGTTTGCACTAGAGTCCTCACCGCAAACAATACCCTCATGAAACAAAAGAAAAGATCTCTAGAATATCAATCAACGGTCAGAAAGTAACAAAATGGGTCACGCCAGGCGGCCTTACATATGAGGTGTACAATAGCCTTTCACTCAACCACTACACAAAAGCAATTGAGACAAGCACAAATATGAATATCAAGCAACCATATTCGAAAGCAAGAAAAAACATATATTCTAAAAAACATAGATAAGATCCTAAGAGCTTTGGATTTCTACACTTGTTGTGTGCAATGTTTGCAAACCAAGGTATCTATAAGTATAACAAAGGATAGCTAAAATACATGTAGTTATTTCATGCAAAACAACGTGTAATACATACTTTGATCGTCATTCATGGTTTTTATAGATTTTCTTTTCTTTCTACACATAAAAAATCAGGATGAAATTCATGAAATCAGTTACAAATGAAATACAACTAATAAACAATAGGAGAAAGGTTGAAATACAGATGATGACATTGAAAAGTGCGAATATGGGGAGTGAATACATAAAGAACAAACTTCTTTTCTATATTTATATCTTAATCTATATTTAAATCTATATATATATATATGTATATCTATATCTATATCTATATCTACATCTATATATATATCTATATCTATATCTATATCTATATCTATATCTATATCTATATCTTTATCTATATCTATATCTATATCTATATCTATATCTATATCT
>SZWC01031089.1:0-13843 GCA_023375785.1 Penium margaritaceum | reverse complement strand
CTCTCTCTCTCTCTCTCTTTCTCTCTCTCTCTCTCTCTCTCTCTCTCACACACACTCTCTCTGTGTGTCCTCATTGATGAAAATCAAAAATCAACATCAGATCAAGTTATCACGAACATTTCCACATCCCACCATGGTAAATACAGCTTGTTTTCTCTCCAAATCAATTCATGGTCTCTAACTCTCATAGTCCATGCAATCTCATCATGAAAAACAACATATAACCAAGCCCCTACCTTCACTAACCTTACTACTTCATAACCATGCAATGTTGTGATGTTGCTGTCATGTGAAGAAATAAGAAAAGTGCAATTAACAAGAGAGGGTGACGAACAAAAGGATGGTCCTATGTGTGTAGTTAATGTGATCGTACACAACGCTTGCCCAAAAAATAGGGTAATTCTTCTAATAATAAATGGTTTGCAAGAAAAAAAATATCACAAGTTTACACATAACCTTTTGAACATTTTTTCAATGCAAAATCAAAACGAAAAAACACAAGTCTCTCTATGCGTGCACACAAATTACAAAGAATACCTACTTGTTTTTTCAAATGATTGACTTGTCGTACAATCCGTCACTTTTCCATGGCATGAGAAAATAATGATGCGAAGCAAGACTAGCTTGTTAATAAATGTTAGTATGAACCACTTTATACGAATTTATTGACCAACTTTATGACTTCTTCCTTTGGTTCCATGGTATCATGGAGGGAAGACATCATTCATGTGAATGCAGCAACTTCATTAGTCAAAAGAAAATATTTCAATAAGTGAGAAAATGGATTGCATTACACTAATACATTCAAATAGATTCTCAGAGTGTTCATTCATTTTCGAAACCTCCTAAGAAAAAATCTCTACTTTTGTACTTCATTGCTCACAATCCACTAAACATATTTCTTGCTCTTTTAGAATTCTTCCAACTCCGATCCTATTACCTTGTTCAATCTTTATACCTTTGAAAGGACTCTACATCTTCATGTTTTATAGTTGAAATGAATAACCAATGTATTTTTTTATTCAATTTGTTTTCATGAAGTAATCTTTCTTTACCCAACTTTGTCTCCTCCAATTCTTAAACATAGCTCTTTTATCATTGCATCATCATGGATTTTTGTTTTGCATGTTCAACCAAATGCAAAACCGGGATCAGGCCCTTGGATTCGTTCCACACATGTTCAAATTCTACTTTAGGAGATGGCTTTGATAGCTACTCTACTTCATAAAATAGGTCCCGTTGCTGCCAATATAGTGAAGCCAAAGGTGAAGAGTTGGAGCTAAGGCAAGACAATTCCATATGGTAAAGTATAGTTGTTAGTTAAGGGTACTGTCGAGTGAAGTTTGTTCCAGACAATATTCAACTTTGAGTGTGTATTGCTAGCAAAGTGCTTTTTTCGCTGAGCAAAACCTATCAATTATCTAGATCCAATTCATTTTTTTGTTTAGTTGAAAGATATGGAGATGGAAGCATGTCTGCCTACTTTAAATCCTAGTGGACTAAAAGATCACTACTTTTCTCAAACATGGTACTGTGCTATCCGTTGCCCCAATCACATTCCAACAATAACATTCAAAAACATGTCCAAAACTACAAGATGTACAAATTTAATTGACCTTCTTCTTAATGATGGAAAATTGGTCACCATGTGAGTAAAACTGGCAACCTTTTTTGTTTTCCACATACCTTCATGCCATATCCTCCTACATTCGTCATCCATTTTGTCCTTCATCAGTCGGAAATAATAGGGTTTGAATGTCTTACGTTTTTCAAGTTCTTGTTATGTATCTCTTGTTATTTGCATTTTAGTCAATGAAATAAAATTCATCAAGCAACACTCAAGCAGATAAGAAAAGAATAATGTATCGTTTAGTGAGAAAGTGTTTTATTAAATTCAATTGCCATTGCAACCCTCATTGATAGGCCAATTTGATTTCAACAACATTATGAACGAATCATGAACCACATTGCACAGGCATGCACAAACACAATAAAAAGTTGTAGATTCTGTCCAAAGGGGTTTTTTATACACAAAGGGATTCTAAATTGAATGATTTCCATTTTGGAGTGTTCAGAGCAATATGCTTAACATTATTAATAATCTTAGATGTTTACACTAACCTAAGGATCAAAGGGTCAGGACAAGATTTCAATAATTAGTTTTACATGTCATGTCATGAAAAGAAATGTTTTCTTGTTTCCTTTTTCCATGTTCCCCCTTAATTTAAAAAGTACATATATTTTAAGAAAATTCTTCCATCATGGTGTGTGTCATTGACATGTTCTTTGAATAATATCATTGTATTAGATTTTTAATTCATTATTTCAGTTTCTTAACATCTTTGCTCGCATTACTATTGATTATGTGTACATGTATAAGTTAACTTTTTTTATCAAAGGACATATTCAAGTATTTGGTTTTCCTACAATTGTTTTCTTCTATTGTCCATGAGCAAACATCTTCAGCTTTGTGCCATATTGAGCAAAGATAAATAACTTCGTTGAATGTTTTGGTGCATGAAGGGAAACGTTTTAGATACGAATGTTCATGGATGGCGTTTGTGAATAAAAAAACTTTTAAGTGGGATTTATTATTCTTTCAAACATTACAATCGCAAGTAGGCGAGGGTTTGAATAAATTGAATGAAAAAATGTTTCATTCTTCGTTGAAGGGATGATGAAATCTTGCGTACATGTGTATGATTCTCTTTGAATTTTGTCGTGATGAGGCAACAAAAGTTGATCCTTTTGCTGTTTTTTGAGAAAGATCATCAATTTGAAAATTATGCTAAACAAAAGGGTTACTTATCTAGATACCCAAATGACAGGATTAAAAAAACCTAATTCCCTCGTTGTTTTGAAAACAAAACCTAACTACCTATGATCCGCAGCTTTTGCTATGCGAGTAACAAAGAAAATAGACAAAAATTCATGGCGAGACCACATGCCATGTGCTGACAACGCAGGACATGCGGTGTCGTGCGTTAGTATCACAAACTCCTTCGTTGAAGGGTTCGTGATACTAGCGGGGGGAGGTTTGTTTAGAGTTTGAGGGGAGTTCGAGACTCCCCATGGGTTGAAAGGGATCTTACTAGGTTCTGCTTCTGCGGGGCCAAACAGGATCTCGTGCAAAAATATAACCCTAAAACCCCAAGTGTAATTTGAAGTAGCATTTGAGTACAGTTTGTGCGTTAAAAGAATAGGTTTGTATTTACAAGACATCATAAAAAATGAAAGAAGGGCGTTTTGGCTCGATCGGGAGGGAGCGATGAACGCTTTGTTTTTTTTGTCACACAAACCCCCCAGTTTGATTTACGGTTTTATATCAGGTGCAGTTCCGCCCGCGCCAAACGTACAAAACCCAGAGATCATGAAGACTTCGTAATACCTCATGACAAAACTGAGGCCGTGGGAGTGTAGGATAATGTGCGTGCATAAGAGAAACCACATGACTTAGACACTAGGAATCTAAGGTGCCTCACGAGCCTATTGTGACACGAATTGCAATAAGAAGAATATTTGTAAAACAAAGAGGCAAATCTGAATAACACAGCATACTCAACCTTCAAGGAGGCAGATGATGTCGCGGCATACCTCATGACCATGTACCTTACAGGTTTTGTCTTAACAAGCACGCTACCAAGATGCTCACGAGCCTCTTACGGGTTGCCTCTAAAGCCAAAGACCCTTAAAGAGGTACTACAAGATGAGCATGTTGCAGTTAAGGAAGCAGCACTTGATGAAGATCACTAAAGACCCATAAATCAAGAGACTCAGGAGCTTATAAAGCTACCATATTGGTCTCATGCAATAAGAGTGGAGTGGATGTGACAGGACAAAATCCAATGGGAGCATTGGAAAATTATAAGATTGCTTTGTGGCAAAACATTCATGCAAGTTGAGGGGAATGTTTTTTTTCACATCAATGATCTAATGCGATGGTGCACTACAACCCTACATAATGCTCAAAGATGCAACATTTTAAGACTACATCGTACAACAGCTCCATGGAGAAAATACCTTTTTGTATGTTTAGATGGATACAACCATCTACATGAAGCAACAAAAGGGCTATGACATCAAACCAGGAAGAGTGTACAAGTTTGTGAAGAGTTAGTACACACTTATGCTGAGCCCTTTGCTTTTATGCAAAAAGTTACAAGAAGTGCTCTAGTCTCTGCACTTTATGCCTTTGACATACAACAACTGCTTTTTCCTTCATCGGCCATGAGCAAACACAAAGCCAAATTTTTAGGCACTTCTTTACGTTAATGTCCTTCCAATCATAAGTTTGTAGGCAAATTTCATCACAACGACAACATCCTCCATGGCGTATAAAGTCAACTTGACACTCATGCCTTGCCTTTAGTAATCTTTGGGCATGAATATCTAACAAGATTGTGAACTGCATACGCTTCCCTTGATCAAGCAGAAATATGTTCCCAAAGTTAGGAAGTGATTCAACATTTTCAAACCAAGACATGCCAAAAGCACAATACTTGACACAACATAGACACAAGGGGAGGAGCAAGACATTCATAACCAATCACCTCACCACTAAAAGTGTGAATCAACAAGTTTATTGAGTAGTAAACATACAAATGAAATTGCACTTATTAAAAAAGGAGTAGGTAGTACACATAATCCATCATAACTTAATCCCTGTACAAGTAATGTACATCAAAGCTCTAGTAGCATGAATTGATGTTGATGATTTTCGAAACATTTTTTCAATGTACGAATTTACTTTTTGTTACACCAATTCTCGAGTGTATGAGTGTAGGGTGATTTATCAGAACGCAGGTGGCACTAACTACCCGAGTAGATTCAAATCTTGGATGCATGCAACAAGTAGCAAACAACCAGAGTGAGTGTTTCCCATGAGAAGCCTACCATGGGACAAGGAAATATTTAAAAAAAAAAAAGCATGCAAGGAGCTTCATAGAGCACTACGCTACTTGCTTCGTGAAGCAAGTCTTGTTTTCAGGATACAAGGGAGCCTTAACCTTGAAACCAACATAAGCGCAAATTTTGGAGCAACGAAAAAAGATCGTCAGAATACGACGAGCTTTGTGTACTTGCTTGGCAAAGGAGAAGTGTCCAAGAACAACAAGTGACGGAATCTCATTGCACTCATTTCAAGATAACTTTACTTTGAGGCTACCACTCCAGCTGGACAAGAGGTCACATATCTCCGCAACCTCCCAAAGGACATCGGATTGACTTAAGCAAAACCAGCAATACATATTGTTGATAAGAACTTTATTATAGACGTTGCAAACTCAACAAATTTTCAAGGCCAAATGAAGCACATCATCATTATCGCAAATTAGATTTGTTCAAAGATCAAAACCATCTAATCAAACACATGCATGTGCCAACCACAAGGCAAGGAGCCAACCTTCTACCAAAGAGTGTCCGACAAAACTTTTCCTAAAGGTGTGTTGGGCACTATGGTCTCACTCATAATGCCCTCTCTCAAAATGTGTCAAAATGGTTGCTCATGAGAGGGATGTGAAAGTCAAATAGTTCCAACTCCATCATGGTGCAAGCTTGCTTTATATACACAAACATGAGGTCCTCCATGATTTATGAGTAAATACTCAAAGCAAACATATCCAAATCTCCAGTGTTATGAATACCAGATGAATGAACAAAAAATTCAACAAGGCTAATGTTGACAACAACATGGTGCGATGGATTTTCAAAAGTTGGCTCCACAAAGGAAACCAAACAACAACATTATTTTTAGGCGCACTTCAGCTTACTACAACTGCACGAACCATGCTACAATCAGTTTACCAAACTAGAGAGAAATTGGTGCATGTGAGGCGGTCTCAGACTATGAAGCTTTAAACTCTATGAACATACTTAGCTATACAACCCTCAGGGAAAAAAATATCCTCAATGCAAAACCATGACCCGATGCAACTACAAAACCTTGCTTTTCCATTAAAGAAGGTCGAATGCAACCTCATGACCTTGGAACTTAAAATCGTTAAGTAGTACGCACTTGAGGAGAACATGCAATTCGAGAACCAAGCGTACAAAATAGAACTACATGATCAAAACAGCTGTGACAAGTAGATTGAGGGGAAAATGATTGAGAAAGCGAGTAAGAAAATAAAAACTAGGGAATTGATAGAGCAGCAATGGAGCTCAGAGTCGCTCACGTAAAACCCTTGCTATTGACTGTACCAAGCAAGAGGAAGCCGGAACACAGAATGCTTGCTAAGCATGGCCAACCCATGATTAAGAGAGTAGCAATAGCAATGAGGAGGGCAAAACCTATAAAGCAAAGGAATAACGCACCAACAATCATGGGATATACAAAGATGGAAGGGAGTCGATGCAATCGACTTGAAATAGCTACGCTCAGCGCCTCCTAGACTTCACATCCATACTGATCTCAACTACAAGGTTATGTCCCACACACACAAAAAAACGAAGAGCACAATGGGACCTCTTCTTCACACACAAAATTGAAAGGCAAGCCACATATCTCATTAAAGTAGAAGATAGACACAACCTCAAAAAAATTGACCAAGAATTGCGGTTCTAAGTCAATACCTGGTAAATAAGAAATGCTAAGGCATGTGTTTGAAGCAAGAATTATTACTTAAGCAAGTGAAACTAACCCAATCAAATGCGTTGCATCTGAAAATGACAAGAACAAACTTCAGTTCAATCAAGATGAGATTAATATTATACCCACGACTTAAAAGTCAAAGAAAACATATAAACTTTAAGGATTATTCTATAACTTTAGAGGATCAAGATTGATGGATGAAGGAGCTCCATGAAAAGAACCAACATACGTAGCTTGATGATGCACCAAACGGGTTGCCTTGACAAGTTGCAACCAACAACATCTAAGTGTGGCTTAAACATGGCCTAGAAATCTGATGGTATGATAGATTTTCGGAAACAAAGCTAAACGACCAATGAGGCAGTGATCCCGTGACCATGTCAAGAGGAAATATAAATTTTCTGTGGGTGCAAAACATGATATGAAATTCAGATTCATCACTCACCAAGAGAGACACTCAACTCCAATTCCATGACAAAGATTTCAATGAATCATTGAAGGAATTTTTTAGGGGCACAAGAGTGTATGATTTCATTACTAACTAGCACACCAATCAAGTTGGTTAAAATGTACACTTATCACGAACGTTCTAAGCTTTGATTTGGTGACCAAAACACTTAACTCAGCATAGTACTCAAAGTTACAAGTTTTGCGGTGAATGCCCAACTCCGTGTCTATTGTGACTTGTCTCCTACACAGATAGATACAATAGGGTAAGCAGCCTAAGAGTAATCTGAAGGGTCTTGCATGAACTAAAGTGTATTGGAATGAACATGAGGGTTACACACGCCTCTAGTGCGCTCTTGTATGATGGAAAGCTACACGCTTCATAGCACCACACAACCATCTTGACGATGAAAAACGATAGATGTCCAAGCAAGTGGCTTGCAACGTGAACATGAGGCTTGCATTACATAAGCATTCCCATGCTGAGAGCTTAGGATAATCTACCTAAATAAACCAATCTGATATAAGCTTTAAGAGGTTTTAAATGATGGATCTGATGGAGCGATGTGGTAAGATCAAAATTCGTGAATGGAAGGCATAAAGGGTAAGCAACCTCTTTATGAATCTTCACCTCAAGACATGATGAAGCTTCCTCAAGGAAGAATATTCTCCCTAGAGCAATAGGGATGCGAGAAAAAAAAAGAACCACAGGAAGGTTCTTAAAGAAAGAAGCTTCTCGCAGAGACAACAAGCTTGAACCACCTAGAGGAAGCTTCTCCTTGTGGTGATAAATTAACCAGGTCAATAGTTATGTAAAGCAAAGCTCCTTTCAGATTACATCTATCATAGCCTTCTACAATATCTTTGTTGTGGTAAAGCCTTAGACTGAGGTAACCATAACTTTCATGGAGATTCCTCCAAGGTTGTTATGAGCCGAAAAGGCGTGCAAGCCTTGGTGGAGGCTAACCTCGAAGCAAATTAACCCAAAGATTGTGCCAAAACCCTTGCCAGGACAACCTACAAGGCGAAGCAATGTGTTGCCCCTCTATGGGCCAAGGGGTGTGCTAGCCTAGCTTGGTTAGGTTTTCCATGTTCCATGGTTGTAGTTTGTATCAATGAAGATTCAACTTTCTACCATCTAAGATTTCCACAGCCTTCTCCTTCTATTATACATGATGTAGTGGTAATCCTGAAAAGTTCCCAATAGCAAGGATCCTAGCCCTTACTTCTTGACTCAAAACTTCAACACTTGAAAGACCGGAGTTGATCTTCCAAACTCACTTCCTGATTTCTTAGCAAGTTTCATGCACTCATTCCTCAAAACATTGTAGAATTAAAGATGTGGATTGTTGAAAAATGGTGGCTTAGTTCGGATTCACTAGACAATGTTTTAAAAAAAATGTAGGTATGAAAAAGCACTTCCTATGACATTTCCGATCTTGTAAAATCTGTGCTCAAGTCTTTTAACAAGGCAATACCCTCCTATGTGAACTAGACCCCATGTTTCCTTCCAAAGGGTGTTTGATTTCCTCAAGGCAATACATCAATGAAAATGTACACTAGAAGGTCAATCATGAAATGTGCCTCTTCACTAAGAAGTACATCCCTTCCTTAGTAAAAGGATACTAACCAATTTATTTACATCATCAGCCTCAAGACCATAAACGACTTAAGACGCCTGCTTTCTTTAGCTCATCAACAACTATTTCATCTACGTCTAGTTAAAATCAAACCCTTCGAGTCGTTCCACATTGAAAATTTAACTTCTACTGTTGAAGTTGGCTTTCATAGCTACTCTACTTCATAAAAGAGATCTTGTTGATGCCAATATAGTGAAGCCAAAGGTGGAGAGTTGGAGTTACAGCAAAATTGTTCCATATGAGGAAGTACATAAGTTGGTTAAGGGTACAGTCGGGTGAAGTTTGTTCCAGCCAATGTTCAACTTGGAGTGTGTATTGCTAGCAAAGTGATTTTTTCCACCAAGCAAAACCTATGAATGATTTAGTTTTAGTTCGGTTTGTTGTTGTTTTATCGGAAAAATGGAGTTGGATGCACATTTGTCTTCTTCAAACCCTAGTGGACTAAAAGATCACTATTCGTCTCAAATAGGAATTGGGTTAAGCTCTTACCTCAATAACAATCCATGAATATGATTTGAAAACATGTTCAAATCGTATGAAATTGCACAAAATTAATTTACCTTATTCTTAATGATGGAACATTGGTCTCTTGGTGACTAAAATTGGCAACCTTCTTGGTTTTCCATTAACCTTCATGCCTTACCCTCATACATTTGTCATCCGTTTCTTGATTAATCAGTCAAAAACAATCATGAATGTGTTATGTTTTTCATGTTCTTGTTATGTATCTCTTGCTATTTGCGTATAAGTTGATGAAGTAAAAATTATCAATCGAAACGCAAGGACAGATGAGAAAAATGGTGCAATATATATGAGTGAGAAAATGTTTTCTTATATTCAATTACCTTGCAAACCTCCATTGATTGAACACTTCGATCTGGAAATTATTTTGAATCAAACATAAAACACTATGCAAAGCATTTACATACACAACAAGATGTCGTTAATTCTATGAAAAGAAAATTTATATACACAGAGGGATTCTGAATTCCTAGTTAAGAATACCATTGCTCTTCAACCATAGAAAGAAAGCAATTCAATGATTCCCAAGTTAGAGTGTTCAAAACAAAACGCTTAAGATCGTAAAAAATCTTAGATATTTGCATGAACCTAAGGATTAAGGGATGAAGAAGGATTTCAATGATGTTTTTACAAGTTTTGTCATGAAAACATTTGTTTTCTTATTTCCTTGTTTTCTCTGGATTTGAAAATATAAAAAAATAAGTGTTTTAAGGAAATCTATTTATCATTGTGTGAATCATTCAAATGTTTCTTAATAATATCATTGTTTGAGAATGGTTTATCCAATATTTCTGTTTCAGAACATGTTGTCTCACAATAGTATTGATTTTGTGTATAGGGAGACGTTACGATTTTTCATCAAAGGAAACATTCAAGGAATGGTTTTTTCACAATTGTTTTCTTCTGTTTTCCATTAGCAACCAGTTTTAGCTTATTGCCTCGTTGAGGAGAGATAAACAATTTGTTTGAATGTTTGGGTGCATGAACAAAAAGGTCCAGATAAGAATTTTCATGAATGGTGTTTGTGAATAAAAATAACTTCTAAGTTTGATTCACCATTCTTTCAAACATCACAATTGCAAGTAGACGAGGGCTTGAATAAATTCAATGAGAACATGTTTCATTCTTTGTTGAAGGGGTGATGAAATTTTTCATACATGTGTATGATTTTTGTGAATGTTTGTGGTGATGCGGCAATAAAAGTTGATCCTTATGTTGTTATTTCAAAAACGTCACCAATTTGAAATTTATGCTAACAAAAAGGGATACTAACTGGGATACCCAAATAGTAGAACTAAAAAACTTATTATCCTGTCATTTGGGGAAAAGTAACCAAAGTGCCCATTAGCTGCAGCTAATGCCATGCTAGTCTCACTGAAAACAAAAACAAATGCATGGCGAGACCGCATGCCATGCATTGATGATGGATGGCATGCGACACTGTGCATTGGTATCACAAACCCCTTCGTTGAAGGGTTGGTCATACTAGCGAGGGGAGGCTTGTTTAGAGTTTGATGGGAGTTCGAGACTCCCCATGCGTTGAAAGGGTATCTGGTGGGCTCTGCTACCTTAAAGCCCAACAGGAGCTCGCGCACAAAATAAAACCCTTAAACCCTGAATGTAATTTGAGGTAGGGTTGGATTGTGGTTTGTGTGTTGAAAGAAAAGGTTCATGTTTACACGACATTGTCAAAAATGAAAAAAGGCCGTTTTGCTCGATCGGGAGGAAGCAATGACGGCTTTGCAAATTTTTTTGTGAGGCAAACCTCCTTGTTTGATTTAGGGTTTTACATTTGGCGCAGTTTCGCATGCATCAAACATACAAAACCTGATATCGAACTTGGGTGTTTGCGGGATCAAAAAAGAGAGCAGTCATGGCTCCCTTGCGATTCTCGGGTAGGTGCGATGTCGGCATGTAGTTTGATGCTTGCATTGAGTGAGCATGATTTTTTACTGCGCTTTTGAGTGGTTTGACTGCCGCTTCTTGTCGTGTCAGAGGCACACTTTACATTTTAGTGGTTTCTGAGAGATTTCACCCAATTGAAAATCGGATTCTGATTCTTCTTCAGAGTGCAGGCGCTGGCAACTGGTAGACAGCTGGTTTTGTCTTGCAGCAGAACCAACCTTTGGACTGTTCTATAGACCAAAAGGTGCCCTTTTGGAAGATGGCTACGTTGTCTTGTCATTGTCTTGTTCGTTTTCCTTGATAACCAGTTTCACAGTTCGTCACCAACCTCATCCTTCTCACACGTGGCGTTTTGCATGCCTTCTTTCATGTCTGTGTAACGGCGGGAAAAACAATAGTCCATTCGCAAGATATCGTGCAGGCGTGAACGGAAGTAAAACCGGAAATGACAAAGTTGAAACCCGCTGTTAAGACCGATCGCCGTTTACTATGTCGACCGCATTCTATATTCCTGAGAATTTGTTGACTCGAAAAAAAGGAAAAGGCGCAGTCACCTTCAATGTATGCAAAGTTCATGCTAATTTCGATCGATGCATTTTGGCTACGATAGTAACGATACAGCTCTGAGGCAGAATACGGCCGATCGACCGAAATTCACTACAGCAAGCGACTTCCAGCTCTACGGCGACTTCGCTTGCGTGGCTGCAAGGTTTGCATTCGGGATATCCGGAAGAACTGGGACGAGGCTTTCGAGGTCTTGAGTTGGAGTTTGATTGCTCTGAATATGTCAATAGACAACATTGTGGGTGAAGAGTGCACGGAAAGTCGGCAAGCGGCATGGCCATTTAATCGCATATGGACAATGGACGTAAATGCTTGGTCATAAATGCACACAGCTCTGTTGAGCAAGCTGCACTCTCATCGCTACGCTTCTGTCGCGGCTGTATGGGCATGAAACACGTTTACATCCATCCTCTTCCTCTATATGATGTCACAACTCGAATCCCGTTGCTTTTGACAACCAAATTCGGCCAGCTTCTAATGTTGGCCAGTGATATAAGCTAGTTTGTTGTGTACAACAGTAAACACTATTGATGCGAACCAAATTCGATCTCCATACTGCTTAACAAATTGCCACGAAACTGAAAACAATTTTGAGGTGAAGCAAAAAGAACGTTCTACCATGCCCATCAAGCCGCGGCCAACTACTCGAACTAACCGGGCATATGGAATGCGCGAAGTTCCTAGTCAGCATCCTTACAGTTGCAAGCGGCAACGTATCGCAAGACGCGAGTTTTCCTCACCTAATCCTGCGAAAGGAGCTTTTAATATGAGCTTTTTGACCTGCGGTCGGAAAGGGTCGGGAAAGGGAAAGGTCATCCTGTAAATGGAAGAATCTTCTTTCTTCCAACAGCGAAGGGAAAGGTCATCCTGTGAATGGGAGAATCGTCGTTCTTTCTTTCAACAGGAGCAGTCCCGCGAAAACAATACAAAAACCACCCCGCGATCGAGAGTCTCACGAATTAAAAGTGGACAAACGAACCGTAACGCTTACAACTGCGCACGTAATATAAAACCTACTGGCCTCGATCTTGACTTCAATCAATGCTTCCGGAGCATGAAACAAGATAACAAAACACACTGCAAAAAGTAATATGGCGACACAGACATTTCAGCGCCTTTAAGGGCAAACAGTTCATGATGGATATGGTTTCCAGGAACACAACGAAAATGGCTTTCTCCAATCCAGTAAGCGGAAAGTTTCAATTTCATGAACAAAAGAACTAAAAATTATTGAAGCAAAACTAAAAAAACAAGCACCATGAGAAAAATCTATATCATTATGTACACATTTAGGAAAAATCCTCATCACAAATGATCAATTTATCTATGTAAGTACATGAAAATACAAATTGTATATAAATCTAAATGCATCTATATCAAATCCACATTTATGCCTACGAATATTTACATCTATATCTACCTACATCTATGTGTATGTAAACATATATATATATATATATATATATATATATATGTATCTATACATATGTCTATACATATATCAAACTTGACACCTAAACCAATACTTATATTTATACCTTTTCTTACATCAACATGTCTATCTTTAATTATATCCAAATCAATCCACATGTAGGTAAAGTTTTAGATAAAGATATAGATTTAGAAATAGATATAGATAATGATAAAGATAAACATACAGAGATATATAAATAAACATATAGATAAATATATCTATATATTGGCATGGATATAGATAAAGATATAGATATAGATATAAATATAGATATAAATAAAGATAGAGATATAGATATATAGATAAAGATATAGACATAGGTACCGATAAAGATATAGATATAGATATAGATAAAGATATAGATATAGATATAGATATAGATATACATATAGATATAGTTATAGACATAGATATAGATATAGATATACATATAGATGTAGATGTGGATGTAGATATAAATATAGATATAGATATAGATATAGATATAGATATAGATATAGATATAGATATAGATATAGATGTAGATATAGATATACATATAGATATAGATATAGATATAGATATAGATATAGATGTAGATATAGAAATAGATATAGATACAGATATAGATATAGATATAGATATAGATATAGATATAGATATAGATATAGATATAGATAAAGATATAGATATAGATATAGATATAGATATAGATATAGATAT
>SZWC01031088.1:627-23143 GCA_023375785.1 Penium margaritaceum | reverse complement strand
GCTGATAGAAAACTGACCTCTAACCAGCCCATCGAGTGTCCCACGCACACATCAGTGTGCAGGAGTAAGCACAATGTACGTTTAGATTGGATACTACACAAATAGCACAAAATGTACAATGTGCACAATGTATGTATCATTTGAAGTAACAAAGGAAAAAGTAGTTAAAAAGTATACTTATGTTCAAGTAAGTTTTGTGATGTTTTCAGTGAACCTTGTCATAGAGAAAGATCATGGAAACTCCGGTGTTCGTGTACACGTAATCATGTACAAACTTGATTCTAACAAGTAACTTCCTAGAAGCATTGTCCATTTTCTATGTTTATCCCTCATCTTATGCCTTATGCAAGCCCTTATCTTGGCGATGGATGCATCGTAGAGCACCTCATATGGTTCTTCAGGATTTGGGAGGGCAAGCACAGGTGGGGATATCAGTATCTCCTTGACACGCATAAAGGCATGCTCACATGTATCACACCATTTCCATTTCACGTCTCTGCATATGAGAGTTGTGAGTGGGCCGACAAGGCTAGAATAGCCTTGCAGTAAGCGATTGAAGTGATTCACCAAGCCTAGAAAGGCTCTTTTTTTGCCCACATTGGATGGCTGAGATCAGTCCACAACACTTATACCTCGCAAGAATCCACTCGGATTCCTTTTCTACCAATGATGAAGTCCAACCAATACAGCTCAGACTGTACAAAATCACACTCTTCCATTTTCACAAATAACTTCTCCTTCCAGAGGTTCTCTAGCACAATACGTAGATCTTGTACATGATCCTTATGATTTGTCGAGAGTATCAGGATAGCATCAAGGTACACCAAGACGGTTTTTTCCAATTGATCACGTATGATGTGATTCGCCTTGGCTTGAAACATCGCAGGGACATTGGCAAGACCAAATCTCCGCACTTGAAACTGATAGTGTCCCATTTGTGTGCAAATGTGATTTTAGGAACATCTTCTTCAACAATCTAAATCTAGTGATATCCTTGAGCCAGATCAAGGGAAGAAGAGACCTTTCTATCTTGAAATTGGTCAAAGAGATCCTTGGTTCTTGGAAAGGGATAACATTTTTTGGCACTCAATTTGTTGAATGCATTGTAGTCAATACACATCCGCAAAGCTCCATCCATTTTTCAGGAAATGAAATTGGATATGCGAATGGAGAGCTGCTTGGTTCAATCCATCCCTTGGCCAATAATTCCTTCATTTGTCATTCAGCTTCTTCATGCTCAGGAGGACTTAGGCGATACATGTGGCAAAATGATGACCTTGCTCCAAGCTCAAGAGGGATTGTGTAATAAACATTCCGCTCTGGCGGTAGGCCATCCATTAATGGACCAAAACGTCATGAAGTTCTTCAAGGAGAGAGCTGACATTACTCAAGCACAACGATGGATCATCGTCATCGACCTTATGAAGTTACGGTAGGAACAAATTGTGGCATTTACGCAAGCATTACTTGAATTGAAGCACCATAAGGACGGATCTTTCACTCTTGTGAGAGAGTTTTGATTGATCCATGTGCAAAAGCGTGATGGAACGCTTGTTCCTTTATGTAGTGAGAGTCTTTGTGTCCCAACTGAAGGCTGGCCTGGTGCTCATTAAGCCAAGGATCACCCAAAGTAATGTCAAAATGATCTTTGAATTCAGTGATAGTGAAGTTAACGATTGTCAGCAGAGCTCCTAGCTTGAGCATTCCGTGACGCGTGCTGAGTACATTGACCTCTTGGTCATCACCAACAGTGATGACCACGAGTGGCCTTTTCTTTTACAATGCATGAATTTCAATCCTAGTTGTCGCACAAGAGAGGTACTGGTGAACTCATCATCAGCACTTGCGTCAACTAGGACCTGCACGCGTGCCCTAGAAAGATCACCTCCAAAGTGAAGAAGCTCGTTGGAGGCTTGGCCTGTAAGTGGTACACGTGGAAATTTGTGTGCTATGATGTAACTCAACAGAGTCACCCACTTTCTCCCACGTGTAGTGTCATTTCTTTACATCACACAAGAGTTGCCATTCATTCAAGAGATTCCTTGTTGAGCCTGTAAAGATTATAACTGCAACAGTCACTTGTGTAAGTGAGTTCATCCTCTGGACTATTTTTGCTAACTCGAGCACAATGTTTGCCTTGTGTTGTGTGGATACAATCAAGCAAGTACAAAGATTTCATCATTCATCATTAACGAGATGCAAGAGTGGACAATGACTAATCAGAAGCATTTACGCTACTCTAAAGTTGGTGGAGCCATCGGCCAAGTGAACTGCTCCTTGCCACAATCCTCATCCACATTTTTCCCCTCGTTCAGAGAAAGTGGAGAAGCAAAGGTCTTACTCCCCTCTACCACACTGTGCAAGTTGCATGCATCATCTGTCTGTTTTGCAATTCCTAAAGATGATGACACAACCGTCGCACCCTCTGTTGCATGCCCCTTGAATGCTTTCCCTCCTTCTTGAGGAGTTGGAGTTGACAACACCTTGACTACACTCTGTGACCTGGTCCTCCGCTTAGCCACCATCGTTCCCTTATGGGAATCGACAGCAAATTCTTGGTCTGCCTAGTAGTCTCGATCCACTGTCAATGCTTCTCGGAGCATGTTTTGCTCTCATGGAGAGCTCAACCACTTCTGTTTTATCTCCCCTTAATTCACAGCTCTTCGAACCAACTCCGCCCATTTCTGTTGTGGTGCACCCACTGCCCGGAACTTAACCGCATGGTACTCTTGGTCTCAGTCTGATGCTGCAATGAGTCCCTCAAGATCAACTTGAGGAAAAGCCTCATGGCTTCCTCCCTCTGTTGCGTGGTCCATCGTCCAACCACCAACACCTCCTCTTGAGACTTGGCGACGCCTTTTATACCCGCCTCGTGGTCACAGTTCACCAACTCTGAAGCCCAAAGCCTTTTATCCTCTGGTTGAGACCGCGGCATCATGCCGCCACTTTCTTCCTCCTCAGGTCCTGAAGTGGAGCCTTGTTCACCTGACTTGCTGGCTCCCCGAACCGGCCCTTGATCCGTCCGATTATGTGCCTCTTGTTGTTGTAGAAGCTCCCCCTTAGCCGAGGCATGGAGCCCCTCGAAATCCATTTAAGGATGCACCTCCATGCCTTCCTTCTTTGTTCCATGGTTCACCAAGCCACCACCATTGCACCTCCATGGAACTTGGTAGCACCCTTTTGCCTGCCTTTTGGCGCCGGTTCACCACTCCCGCAGCGTTGGGCCCTTTTTTCCCATTAGGAGAGCAAGGTCGTTTGCCTTCAACACTCTCTCTTGGCTGGTCTACCACCTGGACACCTTGTTTTGCCTCCCTCTGAGGCTTTGCACCTATCAAATAGGCCACCTGTTACATAGCGTGCCTTGTGATTCAGGTTTACCAATCCAGCCCAGACGCTTCCCTTCATACCGCCAAACTATGCCCTCATGTCTCCCTTCCTTAGATGTAGTTGCAACTGCTTCCTTGCTTCAAGGGCTCCCCTCATCGAACTCACGAATACTCCTTGTGGAAACATTGGCTCGCATCTTGTATACACCTCATTTGTGTCCACGAAGTGCCACGACACATCAATTACCCTCCTCTTTCAGGAGGCAGCCCTTCCTTGTGAAGGTCGTTTCGAGTCCTTGGAGCTTCACCAATAAAGCGACTTACGAAAAGTACCCAAGTCACCAAGTCAAGTACCTGGAGCTTCCTCTCCTTGGTTTCCCTCTTCTTGGCCGACTCATACACCCTCATTTTCCCTCTTCGGAGCACATGACCTCTGTTGTGATGAACATTGACAGTTTTAGTTTGGTGCTCCTCCTTCAATTCCCTCTCAAAGGTTGTGGAGGTTGCATGCTCACGGCATGCCTTGTGGTCCACGACCTCATCATCCCTTGCAACTTGCCTCTTCCAATATCACGTCATGTCTTTGAAGAGAAGACGGGCCTTATACTGTGTAGAGCATCTCTTAAGTCTTGGATGCCCATGTGCAACCTTTGATTTTTGTGCATTGTGCTGGGGAAAATGCCGATGTGATCAGAGAAAGCACCTCCTTGTTGTGCTTCTTGTACGCTTCCACCTCCTCGGCCGTTGCAGACATTATAGAAAGCTTCTATTCACCATTGACCAGGTCAAGCAGACCCGTGTAGTTGAAAACAATCTCAACCCGCCAATTCCAAAAAGGAATGTCCCTCCCATCAAACTCGAGGGGGAAATCACTGCTCCTCTCTTGCTCGGTCACAGTTGCCATGGCTTGTACTTGTAGCGTGCAAGTAGAGGACGAGGGTCCTCTTAGGGTCGTGGACCTATAACCTTTTTTCAGAAGTTATGTCCTGGCGTGTGACCCTAGTGGGTCTAGATGCACCATCAAGGAAGACTGGACTTTAGTCGGCTTTGCTAGCCAATGTATACCAAGGTTGAAGAGTGTGGATTCTAAGGATCATTATCTAGATAGAATTGGGATTTTTTTTAGTAAAACTACATCAATGTCTTATAGCCTGTGATCAGAGCTTTCTAATGCATCCAAGCACACCCAAAATGGAGCAGTAGAGCCTTTGCTACGACCACTCAAATAACCCATGGTGGAGCATCCCACCATGCCCACGGACAGAGGTGACGAGAGGTGCTTCGACGGTGACCTGTCGAAGCACCCTTTGTGGCCCTCAAATGTGGAGAGAGGCTTGTATTGGTTCATGAGACCTCCCACGTCCCTTCCTTCCCATCACCCATGACAGATACACAGATTCCACCCGCTGACCAGCCGACCTTCAACCCGGGCTAAATTTTTGAATGCTCACTCAAAGCGAGTGATTCAAAGCTCAATCTTGCATGGGGAAAACCACAAAATCCAAATTGACAATCAGACCACATTTGTAACCACTCCTCAGTGCCTGACCCAGGGAATTCATTTACATCCGCAATGGCAAGGGGCACAATTTTCTAACACCCTTGTCATTGTGAGGGACCTCATGAGGGGGCCCTTGATGGGTGGGGGGATCCTTTGCGATGTTTCACTAGGTCATCTTAACTACGATTGCGCGGGCCTCATGCAATCAGCTCACATTTTGTCACTTGAGGTCGCGAGGCCTCAAGTGACAGCCGGATAGTGTTGTGCACTATTCTGTCGCCCTATTGCTAGGAAGAAGCTTCCGTTAAGCTTCACTTTTATAAGGTTGGTTGGCAAGGATTCCTCCTTGCCATCCAGTCACCCGGATATGGGGAATAATCCCCCCTTTTCCTAGACAAGGCATGGCTGACTCCTTGAATAATGGTGCTGGTTCAGGTCATGGAACAAAATAGCATGAATTATGCTAGGTTTGTTACACACAGGCATATCACTCCTCATAGGTTGAATTTGCACATTAGATTCGATGACCATGCGGTCTACTTTAAATAATAAAATGTTGTCCTACAAAAAAGTGAACAAGGTTAACAAACGTGATCAACGCGGCTTTATCAGACAACAATGTTCTTACAGCGACGCCTACAAGGGTGGACAAATCCGTGGAATGATTACTTGCAATATCATGCCACATTACAAGAATCATTCACAAATGAGGGGATAACAAAAATGCTTGATTCAGAATGTTGTTTTTGGTAAACGCGACACAACACAAGTGGATACCATCAATGGACCTACAGGAGGGTAGCGTCTTATTGATCTGACAATGGCTGCTTCTTGGATCATCGTGCAAAGCACCGGAGTACAAGCAATGCCAAGAAATAACCCGGTCGTTTGAACTTCATCAAGCACTGTATTGCAGCCCATTGTTGTGCGGCCGGACAACAATTGACTTCGACGACCGGTGGGGGCAATGCAGAAATGAAGTTAAGTTTTTCTAGAAACACAAAAATGAAGAAAAAATTAGAGGCTCTTTCCTGCTGAAATGAAAAATCTGGGGCTAGGCCAAATCGTTTTGAAACTGTAGGCATGTTGTCAAGATCTAGCAAAAGTTATGGTCTACTGGTCATTTCCCATCTACTCCAGGGTTCCAATTCCTTCCGCTACCTTATTTGGGATCCAGGTTTGTGTGCTTGCATGAATAGGAAGACATGGCGGTAAGATCCAAATGATGGGGGCCACATTTGATTGATCTTTGTAAGGGAGGGACAGTTTTGGGAGCTCCTTTAAAAAGTGAACTAATCGTGTAGTACTGCAATCAATTTTGGCTTCAACAACGTAAAAGAAGAACAAAGCATTTTGAAATACGGCAAAGTTATGATCTACCTTGCTTCTCTCGCTAACGCAAGCTATCCGTTACAAGATCAGTTTTTAGAGAACTATCTACCACGCCATCCAAAATTGAGTCACAAGAAGCCAGGGTTTCCGAAAGTAGATCACTAGAAGCCACACGTTCACGATGCAAATCTTACGTACCAGATGTACACGAGTCCCTGAACTATCCAAGTGGGAATTTCTGTC
Source organism: Penium margaritaceum (assembly GCA_023375785.1). Taxonomy (NCBI): domain Eukaryota; kingdom Viridiplantae; phylum Streptophyta; class Zygnematophyceae; order Desmidiales; family Peniaceae; genus Penium; species Penium margaritaceum. The sequence continues at coordinate 16,741 of SZWC01031088.1, read as the reverse complement.
ATTACACAAAGAGCCCACCTCGCGTCAAAACCCGGATTCCCGCTTCAACGGTCGAGGACAATTTGGCAAACTACCCTCGCCCTCCTGCTGTTGTTTCTTGCACGTTCTGACAGATTCGTCCACCTTCGAGAAGTTTTTTGACCATTTTTTCGACTTCTTGATACATCAAGATTTCTAAAGATGCATCTCGCATCTTCACCGTCGGTTTTCAAAGCCCCCTGATTCATTGGCGGAGCTTATTGACCCGCCCACTCACAATGCCTTCCACACGCATTGCTGAAAGATTGACCCGATGACCCCAACTACGTCTCATTTGTCACTCGACACTTAAATGTATGTTTTCAATCATTCCGACACTTATCATCAAAGTACACTTACCTCTAATTACAAATGTCTCAAATTTCCTAACAGTGTTCTGCTCAAATGTCCCACATTTCCAAATAGTGTTCTGCCTCGCAACTCATACCTGTTCACCATCCACGCTCTGTTTGGCATCGCACTTTGCATTAGAGCGTAGCAGTGCTGGAGGGACAGCTGACTACTTTACTCAACTGGAGGACTACCTAGCACAAGTTGATAGCGCATCTTGCATGCCAAGACTTTGTACACTTTGCAACCACGACATGAAACGAGCGAGCGCACCTGACGACCAGAAGCTAGTCTTTGACGATAAATTCGGCAATGGAGGAGCGGAACGCGACCATGCACGCGAGCCCCAAGGCTATGGCAAGTGCTGGTGGGGCAGGGTATGTGACAACTAGGTCAATCCCAACGGCTCTGACGGCCAATCCGTCCACTGACCCAGCAACGGTGAACCAGCCGCCCCCACCAACAGCCTTAATGTCTGCAGCAGAAGCGACAAGTGGCACCAGACAATGTGGATCAACGAGGAAGTGGCAAACCGTATCTCTGTGCTTGAGGGATTCAACAGCCATCTGCTCAAACAACTCAACGTTGTCATGGAGGCTCTTGGCAACGCAAGTGCATGAGAGGTGGTGCTCGTTAAGAGAATCATCCAACTCTCAATCAAACCCAAGATTCACCTGGCCCCCCTGAATTATTCGATTATGCAAACTTCAAAGGACCGACGGTTCAGATGTGGCTGGCAACCTTGGAGGTGTAGTTGACTGCTGCTAGTGTCAAAGACGATCAGAAGAGAATTGACCTTGAGACCACGCTTCTTCGTGGCACCACATTGAGTTGGTGGTCCGACCTAAAGGCCATCCAACGGCAACAGGAGACTGACGGGGCCTCATTGACGGTCGATGGCACCCGTCTTCCATCATCAACAGCAGGTTTTCTACCGTTAGAGCAGATCAATCCAAAATGCCAAGATGTGTTGATGCCGCCAACCGGCTAGAATGAATTCTCGTGCGTAATTCTCGCACGCTTTGGACAGCTGAACGAAAAATCTGACGATGGATACAAACTCCAACACCTTCGTTAGCAGTCCAACGAGGCAAAGTACACGCACAGATTCTACAAGATCATCTCTATTCCAGACATCACCCCCAAATGACTCTGTTTTCACTATAACAACCGCCTCAAACAGGAAATCTGGCGAGCGATCGCCAGTTTTTGCATCCATAATGACTTATCACGGATGATCGTAGCAGCATAAAGGGTTGATAGCGCCGACTACAACACTCAAATCGAGGAATCCTATGGCTTGCCACCTTGCGACGCCAACTATTGTGGGAATAAGAAAAGCCACATGGGGAACTCCTCGACTCCGATGGAAGTTTTCATCGTCAACAAAAAAGATGTGCAAAACTGCTACCACTATAGAAACGTTGGACGTATTGCTCAAAACTACCGAAGCAAGCAGCAGGCTAAAAAGGGGAGGGAGATGCAGAAGAATGAATCAGGAAACGGCAAGGGGCATGAGTGAAAGGCTTGAGAGGAGCCATCTTCGCAGAACGATCGCCCATTTCAATGACTCACATCGGAATACAGGGCTTATGAGATTACCAAGTTTGACGAGGGGTACGAGGAAGACCAACCGACGATGATGCTGAAAGTGCAACCTCGAGATTGCAAGATTCGTAGAATGGTACCAACACTATTGGATGGCGGAGTTTCTCACAGTTTTGTAAGCAGCGTCATGGTTCAAAAGCTAGGTTTGCAGATTGAACCAGGGTGTTTGAAGGAAAAACCGTCGACAGGAGATAATTGATACAAAGACTCCAAAAACCACTACGACTGCAAGTGGGAGAATTGTGGGACGTAATGGTCTAGAGGTCATGTCTAATAAGTAACCAGAAATAATTCTCGGACGTGATTTCCTATAATAGCACAACCCGTACATTGACTCAAACAGTGACGACATCCAAGTCGCAGCCAAAGGCGTCAAGTGAGAACTCCCACGCATGGGATGGAAGACAACAACGTAAGCAGTAGAGGTGGAAGCAGAAGAGTGAACCGAAGTGACCGAGAAGCAACAACCTGTGTAGCCGATACCGCTCAACATGGCCAAGCGCTACATGCGGCAAGGAGCTCGCGCGTGGCTCGTGCACCTCACGCCGATGCAGGAATTGGAAGTGGTAGCAGCAAACCCATCAGCCTCATCAGCCTCATTGGCTTCATTGTCCTTAACAAAGTTTGCGACGGTTCCCAAGGATTTTGTACCTCTAATCCGAGAGCTTGCGGACGTCTTCCCCGACAAACTCCACAAAACCTTGTCATCTCAGCATGACATTGACCATTGCATCAAACTGGAAGTGGACAGTCGACCCACCGTTCTAGGAACCTATCAAATGAGCGACCATGAGCTGACCGAGCTAGAGAAGCAACTTGAAGAGATGCTTCATTAGGGGTTCATCCGCCCATCCACGTCACCATACGCCGCACCAATGTTGTTCGTGAAAAGAAAACTTGCACTACTCTCTCCCAAGTGCCGACAAAGTTTTTGACCAACTGCGAGGAGCTCAAATCTACACTAAAGCCAACCGGGGTTCTAAATGCGCTACGAGCATTTCAAGTTAACGGTCATTCCATTTGGACTCACACATGTCCCGACAATACTCATGGCGGCAATGAACAACATTTTTTGGCCGTACCTTGATGATTTTGTTGTGGTATATCCCAAAGACATTCTGGTGTATAAACATACCCGGGAGGAGTACGATGGACATTTTCAGAAAGTTCTCACAGTTTTAAAAAGAGAGAAACTCTTCATAAAACTCGTGAAATGCGACTTCATTCACCGTTCAATCGAGTTGTTGGGTCACGTCATCAACAGTGGACCCATCACCGTGGATCTGAAAAAGGTGGCAGCAGCCGCTAATTTGACGATGCCGACTAACGTCTGATACATTCAAGTATTTCTTGGCTTCTCCAATTACAATCGGCGTTCCATACAGGATTAAGCACAAGTATCAACGCCTCTCTCCGACCTCATTCAAAGAACAAAACAAGTGGCGGTGGTGGGACAACAAACCAGAAGCATTCACCGCTTCACGGAACGCTCTGGCCTCGGAGCCAACCCTACAATTGACCAATCAAACTATTGACTATATCATGGCTACCGATGCCTCCAACCAAGCCATAAGTGAGGTTCTCCTACAGGATCACGACAGCAGAGAGCAGCTCATCGTGCACATGTTGCAAACATTGCACGTACCGGAACTCTCATACGACGTGCACAAGAAGGAGATGCTGGCAGTCGTACACACATTTAAGAAGTTTCTATACTATCTTGAATGCCGACGATGTGTCGTACATACCGAACATCACGCAATGGAATATCTAAAGACACAGCCGTGCCTCAATCGACTTCAATCCCGATGGATGGAATTTCACGAAACCGGGTTTGGCTACGATATCGAGTGCCGGCCGGGAAAAACCAACCCAACACATGCGCTCAGCCACCAACCAAACTCGATGGCTAAGGCAGCGACTCTTCAACGAGATCCTTATCTCAAGAAGTTGATTATATGTGGCAACGACCAGCATGGTGGATACAACAAGGCCAGGTTCTGGCACAACGTATCCTATTTACCACAGTGATTCCCTTGCCAGTGATCATACCCCCAAACGACGAACTCCGCAGCATGCTACTCAAGGAGTTCCACAACACTGGTCCAAGAGGACATTTTCAAGAGGACAAGACAATCACGAAGCTGACAAATTCGTACGGGTGGGACAAGGTGCGAACCAACGTAGCCAACTTCTACAAATCGTGTGACATGTGTCATCATCGAAAATCCCGTCGCTCGCCACCCGGTCTTCTGCAGCCGCTACCCATTGCGACGAAACCGTGAACCGACATCTCCATGAAATTCTTCATTGGAATAATGGTCACACCAGAGGGATATGATGCAATCCTTCTTGTTGCCGACATGTTCTTCAAAATTTTCCACTTCATCCCGACGTCGACCACCATCATCGTCGAAGGCACAGCACGGCTATTCCTAAATAACATCATATGGTTGCACGATGTATCGAGAACCATCACACGGGTTACAGATGGTCGATTCACCTGTCATTTTGGCGCAAACTGATGACTCGCTACAACAATCGGATCCATCTTTCTATGGTGTTCCACCCTCAAACCGATGGCAATACCAAATAGACCAATCAGACTCTCGAACTACTTATACGCACATTATGTGACTCACACGAGATGAATTGTGCAACCAATATCCCAACCGTAGAGCTCGCATGTAGCTCGGCGACGTCCAACACAACGGGTAAAACTCCGTTCGAAGTGGTGTATGGCAAAATTCCCGCCACACCAGTCAGACTTCAGAGCCAGAGCAACATTCCCGCAGTCAAAATCCAATGCGGCAACTTCTCCACCATCTGGGACAAAACACGGTAGAAGCTCACAAAGACACAAGCAGGGATGAAGCGAGGAGCCGTTTGCCATCGTGATGATGATGTGTTTACCGCTAGCAACAAAGTCCTCCTAAGTTCAGTGAACATCAAACTCCATGCAGCCGGCTATCCGAGACCCAAACCCCGATGGTTGGGACCGTCTGATATCGAGCGCATGCAAGTCCCCGTAGTTGAGCGACTCAAACTTCCCGCCACCATGCAAGTTCATCCGGTGTTCCACATCAGCACGCTTAAGCACAACCGAGATCCTAGCGAGAACTTCCCCGGTAGGGATGTGCCTCCCCCTCCTCCTATACAAGTAGACGTAGAAACATAATACGTCATCAAGGACATCCTTCGCCATCGATGACGTGGCAAGGGGACGAAACATCTTGTTAAGTGGCATTGCTACGATGCCACACACAACTGGGAACCCTACAACAACCTCTGCAACCTCCATCACCTGATTGACTAGTTTTATCGCCGTCACCAGGCTACACCTGTAAGCGAGCCAACACGACGCGACAGTAAGTGGGGAAAGTGTTACGCACTAGACATACACGAGTCCCTAAACTTTCCGAGTGAGCATTTATGTCATTACACAAATGGCCCACCGCACGAAGACCCGAATTTCTGCTCCAATGATCGAGGAAGTTTTGGCCAACTACCATCGCCCTCCGACGCTCTTTACTCGAACGTTCCGACAACTTGGACCACCTTCGAGAATCGTCGACAAAAATGTCGCAACCTTTCGGTCGACATCTCAATGCATCAAGAATCATATAGATGCATCCCGCATCTTCACCATCGACCTTCGAAGCCCCCCGATTCCTTAGCGGATTTTTTCAATCCGATCACTCAGGACACGACTCCATGTGTGTCGATCGACCTAACTACCCCGACTACATCTCATCTGTAACTTGACACTCATACATGTAATTGGTAATATCAAGGGCATACATGCCCATGCACAATCTGACATGAGCTGTGTGTGTGAGTGGCATACGAGAGCTAAAAAATCTGGCTCAGTCTGAAACACATTTAGAACAAAGAGAGAGTACAAAAAAGCCGTATGGAGAGCTTATGTATTGGAAACTGAAGGTTAGTCCACCAAGCCTCTTCATCCTCGTCACGCCAGAAGGAACGTACGGGGAATACACATGTCAAAAACATGAAACCACACAACGGAGGTCTCCAGAGGCACCGGAACAGTTAATCGTGTGCGCGGATCTCGGCCGAAGGGAAAACATGCAATGTACCCCATACACACCCAGACTCTACGGTGACACACAAGCATTACCAAACAAACAAGCTAGGCAATTTTAGGCCTCCCGAGACGTCGGGACATGTCACTGGACGTCTGGCTCTCAGCCACATGTAAGCTATACACGTATGATAGAGGTCAACAAGGGCTCAGTCTAGGTCTCCCGAGGTTCCGATCCAAATCACCGTGTACCTGGGTCTTGAGCGTGGAGGGAATGCACAACCTACTAATATTAAGAAGTGTCTCACCATCGTGGGGTCTCTCGGGGCACTAGCACAGACCACCAAGTGCCCAGGTCTCAACCATCGAGAAAAGTCTCTTAGCTCATGACAAACCAACCAGGCTACCGGAACGCATTGGCCGCGTTTTGTCGGCACAGCCGTAGGTGCTGGAGAATTCTTAGAGGCTCCGAAGGCCCATCGTGTCGTCAGGTTGTCCTCTACTCTGTACCACCAATGTGGGGTATATAGGTAATCAAACTCCGTCGCTCGTGACGAATAGAAGCCACACAAACCAACACTCCCCCTGGCTAACATAGCCGTCAATGTAACATGTGATCCAAGAGATGGAATGATGGCTTGTGCGAAACCACAGCGAGCACCAATCATCCACACACACACATTGAATCCTCCTCCAAGCATAGAGGGCAAACCCGCTGTCCTTTAGAGCACAATGAAGGGCACAAGGTCTCTTCGTGACACTTGTACAACCCACCAAGTGTCCCGGGCTCGTCCATACAAGGAGTCTCACACATGCACACACGGTAGCACAAAGCACATCATGCACAGGTCATAAAGCAAGAGGGTCTCCTCGTGGCAATGGTACAACCCATCATGTGTCGGGGTCTCAACCAACAGAGTACAATGATCCACATGCAATCACATGTATATGGTATGCGCAGGCGCGTGACATGAGTCACACGATGGCTCCTGCGGCACACTCGAGGCAGAGCAAAGACCCCTCGTCATACATCTATTGTAACGTCGCAACATGTCCAAGTCCACAGAACATGTGTGCAGTCCTTTCGACACTTGTCATCCAAGTACAATTAAAGCTAATTAAAAAATGCTCAAGTCCCAGATTTCTAAATTGTGTTCTGCCTTGCAACTCATACCTGTTCACCATCCACACTGAGTTCGACATAACATCAGATTTCCACATGCCCCTTGAACTATGCGCCAAGACATGTGTTGTTTCCAATCGCTTAAGATTTCGATTTCTCTTTGTAGAATTTTATTTTTTCTGTAAAAACGGTTTTCAATAACACTTGAATTTTGTTAAACAGGCCCTTGAAATGTCATATGCAGAATTGGAAGTTTTGTTGCGCGATGAACCTATCAATTTTGAGTTTCGACAACCAGATAACTTCAAGCCTGCAAGAATATTCTGTGAATATTGAATAATTTATTCACCCTTAGGACAAGAAGGAAATGAAACCTTGACTTAGACGAACAATAGGTGTAAGAATAAGATTTCGGAAAAGGGCTCTATGTCACAGGATATACGGTGAATTCTCATATGCCCCTGGCGGCATACCGTGATCACTCAAAGAAATCCGTGGCTTATCTTGATCAAACTCAGAAAGAGTAGCATAGATGTGTACAGGATTTGGAAAGCATGGTATGTAATGATCGAATTTGTGTACTGGGGCGTGAGTGTCCTTGTCCGAATACGTAGCAGATAAGCGATTGGATGAATCGACCTAGGGGCTCATATTGCCATAAATCGACCCATATTGCCAGATCCATCAGCAAGGGAGCTCGGATTGGGGCGGCGATCAACGCGAGGGCCCGTCGGAAACCCTTGCGAATCGACTTTGCCTGCTGTTGTACCGGCTGGTGACTCCTCGTCGTAATAAGGACTCAGCCCGCTACATGGGTCTGCAGTTCGGCATGAAAATCATCTAGTCGTCGAGCACCAGCTGGAGAATGAGTTTTAACTAGGCAAACCAGCGTAAGAAAGGACTTTTGAAGGTCAAGGTTGAACGCCAAGAAATTTCTGGTAATGATTCGGCCTTCTCTCTGGTCGGACAAGGGCTTGCGACAACAATGGATAGAGATTCCAACAAGAAGGATCCGTTCGAAGGCCCAATCGTCACAGAGATCTAACGGCAGAACTCCACAACTGATGAGATCGACCATCCAAGCCCACTATTTAACGATGGAAACAAAGGGGCTGCCTTATGGAGCCGCTTCATAAAGCGGAACCCTGAATTCAAAGTGCCCTAAGCGATATCCCGCACGCTATGTCGAGCGACACTTGCCAGGAGGCCAACGTTGCACCGACTGCTGACGCAATGAAGGCGAAAAAATACATTGCAAAGTCGACGTGCCTTTTCCTATCAGATTTCTGCCACCTTCATCTTATTTGTAACGAATTGGCATGGGAAGCTTGGCCCATTGGGCCAAAACCGCGGTGATTGAGGGTCTCCGACCCTCAATCCATCCCATCCAATCGCCCACAGTCCAGGACCCGTTCAAGCCATGAGGAGAAGCCGGCCCGCGCTACACTCCTCCCACTTAGGAGTGGACCCGCCTCGGCGTCCACAGAGGGACTCGAACCCTGGCGCTCTGATACCACTGTAACGAATTGACATGGGAAGCTTGGCCCATTGGGCCAAAACCGCAGTGATTGAGGGTCTCCAACCCTCAATCCATCCCATCCAATCGCCCACAGTCCAGGACCCGTTCAAGCCATGAGGAGAAGCCGGCCCGCGCTACAGTGTTAGCAGAGGTAGGCATTTATTCCTTGATCCATATCCGCTGGATACATTTTCAAATAAACAGATCAAAAGATAAAAATAAAATAAACATTTAAACAAGCTCAAACCTCTTGAAACTGTTCTCGCTTGGAACGTGATGTTCCCATAAGCAATAAAGTTGATGTATTCAATGTTTGAATCAGCAAAAACCACTAACTTGAACTGTTTGGTGATGCCGAGATAGTCTATTACTTTTTTTCCAGTGAAAGAAGTTTAAAAAAACCAAACATACAATTTGCGATGACATACAAAGGGAAAAAAGCAATTTATTACAACATACATGTGAGGACAATACAAAGAAGGATTTTATCCATTTAAACTTAAATTTAATTTTTTCAATACACCCTCTTATAAACATTCATCCAAAAAAGGGAAAAAACCGGAAAAGGCACTTCATGAACATGTGAAACTTGACCAAAAGGAGTTTTGGATGAAACAAGTAGAAATTGTTAAAATTTCAACTTTAGTATTCATGCATAACAATTCCTACAAGGGTGTACCAAAGACATGCAAAAAGACCAAATTCAATATACAAACAATCGATCAATGATTCCTTGAATGTTTATGACTCCAAAAAGAAAGTCATGAAAAAGGCATGAAACCAAATTTTGATTTCAATTTGATCTTAATTTACGAAATGTAATTGACATGTTATAACTATATACACTAAAAACGAATTTCTTATGACGTATCATTAGTCAAAAGAAAAATTCCATACTACTATCATCAACCTTGGAGATGACCCTCACCTTCCTTCCTTATGGAAGAACATGAAATGATTATCCAAGAGGATTCAAAATGAAATGGAATTGATATTCAATTGGAAACATAATGTCCTTATATCCTTCACACGTCACTAAAAAATGAAAACTTGCTATGAATTTGCAAACTGCGTGCATGAAAAGAAAAACGATACAGGATCATTAAAGAAGCATGCATAGTGGTGCAAAAGAATATAAAGTACATAGTAGAGAGAATCTCAAACTATAAAAACAAGGGGAGAATAAAACATTGCAGATTGAGAATTGAGTTAAGAGAGATAGAACAACCAATTCAATCAATTAAAGGGAATGACATCACATTTCCCTCAATCTTGAACAATTTTTTCATCTTTGGATAAAACATGTTTGGAGATAAAATTTTGATAATGATCCCAAAAAACATGGTTTGGTATAGAATCAGATTGATCACTCACATATAACTGCATGAGTTGTTATCAAGAAATTCAGTTTTTCACATCCTCACATAAACAAAGAAAATCATGCATGAAACAATGTTAACTTCTATTTCATTATGGCATGCATCACACAATGCTTCAAAAACCTTTCTTGAGATTATCAATCACGATTTGTATTAATAAAATCAAGAATTGAAGGACCTCAAAAATGCATTTTCAATTAGTTCAACTTTGCAAAAAACGAAGAAAAAAAAAACGAAAACGAAGGAGATCAGTATATAAACTCACTAAAAAGAAAGCAAATCAATAATCATCATCTACTTCATTTCTCAACAGTTCCTTCTCCCTTACACTTTTCACACAATATAAACAACTCAAGTGTCAAATCATTGACTTCTTTCAACTAGGGAAGATGTATTTTCATCATTCATGTATACATATACATCATGAAAACAAAATCCCTTAAAATTTTACTTTAAAACAATTACTGTGAACACAAGTACCAAGAAGTTAAAAACGTTGAGAAATTCTTTGCATTTTTCACTTTCAAAGAAAATAATGAGGTGGCACATGTTATCATGTTGGTTTCTCTTATTCCATTCAAACATTCCAAAGTTGTGTATTCATTTGTAAGTACAATATTTTCAAAAGAGATTTTTTCCAAACTTTCTATACATATGAAAAGTGTTATACACCATTTCAAATCTTCTAAAACTTAGCATACATCTTTTAACTTACGTGTTATCTTGGTAGACAAGAGTTTACTTAAAAAGAAAAGACAACCGTGCATACCATCGCATAAAATCCAATGAATTATATAAAATGAACAAAAATTGGCTCTTGAATCCTTAAACAACAAAATTCTAATTAAAGTTTAATATCATATCATTTGTAAAAGAATATATGAAAAATATGCCTAAAATGTGTTTGAACTCGAATACAAAGCTCTAATAACGTGAAACATAAATGATGAAACCCGCATAGTTCAACATCAATCCTTCCTTCACAAATACCATTCATAACAAAAACATTCTTAGAAATTTGAGTCTAGTGAAAAATGAGTATTTCAGAACATATTGTACAGAAACCTACAAATAATTCTTAGCCAAAATCATACTTAGACAACACAATTTTAGTATTCCATCATAACACTCTTGCACACCATTTCTTGATGGTAAGTAGTAAAGAAGAATCTTTTATGATGTTTGTTAAAACCGTCTTTTGGATTAAAAGAATATGCAATCTTCAATTGGACCACTTCTGAAAAAAGGTTTAAAAACCTTTAAACAACTTCTTTGATGGATTCATGGAGACTAAGAAGGTATCATTCATCACTGAACTTGACATAACTTACAAGTAATAATGAACATTTAAGATCAATTTTTTTATTCTAGAAAAAAAATACATTTTAATTTTATAGAATACGCCTTTCATTTCTTTTTAAAATGAGAATACATCACTCTCTACGTGCACATCCACATTTTTCTCTTCTTAAGTGAAAAGATAATCGCTTATTCTTTACTTTATTTCTTAAACTAGAGGTTCCTTGGCAAGAGGTTTGCAACTCGTGAAAGTAAAGGTATTAATGAACGAAAGGAGAAGAAAAAGGAATGAATCTTTAAGAAAGAACCCAATTAAAAGTGGATGAAACATTGTTTGTATCTTTTACTGCTTCTCAATTTTAGAAAAAACCACTATTGGCTATAAGGTGAATTGATCTCACCTTCCTTACACGCTCCATACATCCATCCTGATTTTATTCAAAATGGGGGGATTCCTCCTTAGTCTTTATTCTAGTCAAATAGGTTATTCACACTTATAACAAAGTCCGTCTAACCATAAAATCTGAAATTTTAAGGGAATAAATATGGGTCTTTCACATTTAAATCCTTCTCTAAAGGATAATGGTGCAATACAACACGATGTGTTACCCACCTCCATATCTTCGTGATAAGGAAGAGGCGGATTGCGTGATCTCGTGAGACTGACGGATGTTATGATCAAGCAGGGGGGAACTCATGCTATTTTTTGGGGGGGGTGACCATATACCCATCAATTTCATGTATAAGCCTCCCATATCAAGTTACCGCTCTTAAATGACGCCACATCCAGCGAGCAAACACTTTAACAATGAAACATCCACCAGGAGTAGAAAAACGACGTATAATAAAAAAAGCGTGCGAACACCATGCCGTCTTTGCACGAAATGCAGCTTCGGATGGATGACATCATCACGCCCCTTGGACAATCACAAACCCCACGTTTGAGGTGTTTGTGATTGTTCGAGGGAGGGGTTTGCGTGGGGTTTGCGTGAGGGGTTCGAGACACCCCATGCGTTGAAAAAGAATCTACTGGGCCCCGCTACCGCGTGGCCAAACAGATTTCCGCGCAAAAAATAAAACCTTCAACCCCAAAAGTAGTTCAAGGTTGGCTTTGAAGGTGTTTGTCTTGCAAACGTAAGGGGTTTTGAATGTTATGGAAAAAAAATTCACATGGGCGTTTTCGCTGAATCGTGATCGAGCGATGACCCATTTTTTTTATTTTTTTTCGACGCGCGAACACCCTATTACGATTTAGGGTTTTCTATGTTTTGCGCGAGTGGAGCCTGCGCAATACATAAAACCCTACATCATAATAGGGGGTTTGCGCGTAAAAAAAAATCGAAAAAAATGAGTCATCGCTCGATCGCGATCTCGCGAGGGATCGAGGGTCGCGATCGAGCGACGATCACATGACCCTCCTCGCCATGCTCGATCAGCGACGCATGTTGCTGATCGAGCATGGCAAGGGAGCCAAATACGTCATTGTTATGTTTTAAACTGCTGGATATGGGGGACATAAAATTCCGCACTTGGATATGGGGTGGTCTGCCCTTCGGGAATGTGGATATTAGAGCTATTTTGCCCTATTTTTTCCTTGTTCTTGTGATCCATGGAGTTCAAGGAATTGAAAATGTTCAATTGGAATATCCACATGCTTTCTCTACTATTGAGGAATCTCACTAGTCCTTGTGAAATTAAAGGGGAAATTCACCATCCATTGTTTTTTTGTTTTGGATACTTAATATGTTAAAAAACAATGAGGGGAATTTATCCACTTTACTGTAGTTTATATAGTTCAAAAATCAGTTTGGATGGGAAGAGGAAATCATAAATCTCTCTCTAAGTTAAGGTGAGAGGAAAAAACTAAACATAAAAACTGATTCATTATCCAACGGTGAAAGGATGTTTCCTTGACAAATGCAATGGAAGTCACCAAAATCTGCTATAATTATCTTTTGTCTAACCATATAGGTTGTTTTACAATATGTAGTTATTAATAACAGTACTTGTGGAATAACATTGTTACGAAGCGCTCGTCTTTCATCAACTGTTACAAGTCATTTGGCATGTATTTTGAATTCCATGTTTTTTAATAAGTATTTGTTCTAAATATCTAGGCATCTATGACTCAATTTTCCTGTTATGCAAAACTACTAATTAAAAAGTCTTTTACATGTTTTTCGAATGTTTAATGATTAGAAGTATGTTGGAAAACCCAACAAACACACTTCAAACTATATGCCGTCAAATACATGAAGAAGTTGTTGTAAAGACATATTCCTTGTCAAACCTCACATAAGCATGAGTTACACTCATGTGAATATCCATTCGACATCAAATTGTTAGATAGGCATGGGCAAACATTCACATAGCAAAACATTGGAAGCGTCATTGATCGTTTCCTGCAAAGGTTCATCCCTCGGATATGAACAAAACAATGCAATACACCTTAAAACTTGAAAAAATATGAAGAGAAAAGTAATTCAATCAAAATATGTGTGTTGGGCTTAGATTTTGAAAAACAATGCTCATATGATAACACTTCATGACTAAACAATTGAAACCATATCATTTTCATCATAATGAACTAATATGCCTTCAGTTATGTAAGATGTATTTTGTGATATTTAAGATGAAAGGAAATGTGATTGATTGATTAACGAAGGAGGTACAATTTTATGGAGAGCTTAACTTACATGAAATGTTTAGCTCAAGAGCTTGGTTCATGTACATAAATAATACATTATGAATGTAAGAGAGTCCTTAAGTTCTTTAATCATTATGTCATCTACATTGAGTGTCAATCATGTATCATGCTCTTGATAATTGATTTTTTAACGTAGCAATTGCTACCAAAATGGGCACTCTAATCTTAAGTTGATTGCTAGTATAAGTCATATTTGAACCCCTAATATTATTGATTTGTTTTAAAAGAGGAAAAAAATCCAAATAGTAAGATCTTAAATCAATGTTTGTAAGTTCTATGAAACATATGGATCATGAGGTCCTAACATTTATCGATCACTCTGCAATGGCTAAGGAAGTATAAGATATGCAAGTGTTGCAAAAACGAAGTATCACACCATGATGTTTTTCAAAAGCATGATGAAAAAACTTACTAATGTATATGTGACTTGCTTGGTTCAACCCCATGATTTAGTTTATTGGTAAAACTACAATGATTCTTGTGATGAAGAAGCTCGTGTTATGCCATATTCACAACATCATTTGCTAGATTTATCTTGAACCAAAAGTTGTAAAACAAGATAAATATTTTGAAACTATTATCATTGATCAAATGAGTAATAAATACATGTTATCATATGGTTAGGCTACCATGTTTTCCAAAACGATTGGCAAAGGTGAAAGTGTAACTGGTATAACAGTTTTCACCCACTTAACAAAGTCTTAGCATAAGCTTGATGAAAGTTTATTAATTTTTCTTTTAGCTCTTCAAAATTGACTACTCGTGTTTGGATGTTTGAGATAATCATTCACATGGTTCCAAATTTCTAAAGTTGGAGATGTTCAATTTTATTATCTACTAGATATATTAGGAGAATTAGTGTATAGGATTTTAAAGTTCTATTTTCATGGAGTATGTTATTTCCATTGTTATAAAATTCAAGTTATCTTAAATAAAATTTTGATATTATATCTTTTACAGATTCATTAATGATTAAGAGTTTAATCCATATTGTCAACACTACATTTGTTTTCTTGTAATGACTCGTGTAAGGTCCATGTGTGATGAGAAAGTTTACTTCATGTTGAATTTGTCTTGTGATTCTCATTATGGTTGCCTACTAGTATGATCCACTTTCTATGTTGCTAATATCTACTTTTTAACATGCCTTTTTGAAATTACATAAAACATGAAAGCTCACATGTTTCAACAAATGAAGAAGAAAATGCAATATTAGCTTGAGGAAGCGGAAGATTACACTAGTTGACAAACAAATACTTCAAAAGAACTTCACATCTCGCATAAGAAATACTTCATAATGGAATAATGCATGAAGTAAACATATTTCTTCATTTTTGTATTATTTATTGGAAGAAATGATTTGGTTAAGTGGAGTTTAAAATCATATTTTGTTTAGATGTCTGTACATGTACAATTCAATAAGAAGGTGAAAACTTGAAAAAAAAAACGAGAACGTAACTCCCATTTAAGACAATGAAGATGCCCAACAGAAACCATGGGGGATAACCTCTTTTTCCTTTAGGACCATTCTAGTGGCTTCTCTTGTGTTGATGGGTTGTACATGGTTGGATAAGCCTGTTTCAAAACATTAGGGATAGATTAGTGTTTTATCATCTCAGAATGTTTGTATCATTTGAATTTCTAGTTTTTGCAAAAGTACTGAATGATATTTGCCCTTGCGGAGACATGGAGTTAAGGCATTTTGTACAAACATAAGAAATTCACATTTTTTAGGTATGTTACCCATCCAAATGTTGGGAGAACACCGAGTGCATACATTCTGAATAGAAGTTTTCACTAAGGTTATACTTAATGTAATGGATCAAGTCATTGGTAATGGCATGTATGCTGGTCCTAGGAGAAAGAATGTGGTTCACACGCGTTACTTCCAAGTGTGCTTTGTAGTGCCAACAATTCCCCTTGTCAGCCCCGTCCTTAACCACATATGTAAAGGCATACGTGGCCCTACCTTGGGTGCTTATGGCCCATGGTTGCATCCCAATATGTATATGTATATGTATATGTATATGTATATGTATATGTATATGTATATGTATATGTATAC